>JAAGKR010005155.1:0-53743 GCA_011419295.1 Clarias macrocephalus | reverse complement strand
GACGGTTCGGTTTTACGGATGTCACTGACCGAGACGGTTCGGTTTTACGGATGTCACTGACCGAGACGGTTCGGTTTTACGGATGTCACTGACCGAGACGGTTCGGTTTTACGGATGTCACTGACCGAGACGGTTCGGTTTTACGGATGTCTCTGACGGGGACGGTTCGGTTTTACGGATGTCACTGACCGAGACGGTTCGGTTTTACGGATGTACGACCGAGACGTTCAGATTTACGGATGTCACTGACCGAGACTGTTCGGATTTACGGATGTCACTGACCGAGACGGTCCGGTTTTACGGATGTCACTGACCGAGACTGTTCGGATTTACGGATGTCACTGACCGAGACTGTTCGGATTTACGGATGTTACTGACCGAGACGGTTCGGTTTTACTGGTGTTACTGACCGAGACGGTTCGGATTTACGGATGTTACTGACCGGGACGGTTCGGTTTTACGGATGTTACTGAACGAGACGGTTCGGATTTACGGATGTTACTGACGGAGACGGTTCGGTTTTACTGGTGTTACTGACCGAGACGGTTCGGATTTACGGATGTTACTGACCGAGACGGTTCGGTTTTACGGATGTTTCTGACCGAGACGGTTCGGTTTTACGGATGTTACTGACCGAGACGGTTCGGTTTTACGGATGTTTCTGACCGAGACGGTTCGGTTTTACGGGTGTTACTGACCGAGACGGTTCGGATTTACGGGACCGAGACGTTCAGATTTACGGATGTCACTGACCGAGACTGTTCGGATTTACGGATGTCACTGACCGAGACGGTCCGGTTTTATGGATGTCACTGACCGAGACTGTTCGGATTTACGGATGTCACTGACCGAGACTGTTCGGATTTACGGATGTCACTGACCGAGACTGTTCGGATTTACGGATGTTACTGACCGAGACGGTTCGGTTTTACTGGTGTTACTGACCGAGACGGTGCGGATTTACGGATGTCACTGACCGAGACGGTCCGGTTTTACGGATGTCACTGACCGAGACGGTCCGGTTTTACGGATGTTACTGACCGAGACGGTCCGGTTTTACACATGCTAGCCACATGCATTTACACCAAGTTCAGCCTACTAACATTGTACCATGTTTTGAGAAGTAAGAACAAATGAAACACCACACACACTGTAACCTAAACCCAATTTTAAACAACACCTACACCACCAGTCCGCCCCATGTTCAAACTCTTATAATGTAAATGATACAGTTCCTGAATCTGACTAAAAACTTCCACCTTCAGGACCTGAGACTGAAAGGTCTTTTTCTGTAGCCTTTATATGAACTCACTGTATTTTACTTAATTTTTATCCTTGACTTTAACTCATGAAGTCCCTATGTGACACCTAATAAACATCCTGGTGCAGTCATGTGACAGTCTGTGAACTCATGTACCCATGAGATCATTTCCAAAAAGGTGGTGTGTCAGAATAGCCCATGTGACAGAACTAGGTGATTTTAATAAGCTTGTTTTTTGTCCCTGAAAGCAAGATGAGTTCTATTCAACAATTCTAATGATTTACAAACATCTCATATTTTATATTTAACCTGTTCTGATCGCAGTACTTGAAGAAATTGATATAAAACAAAGCAAGAAAATATCGCAGTGACACATGTCAAATAGAGCATTTAACCCTAAAATTGTGAGGGCAAAATGCCATGTGGTCTGTTTGGTCTTTGTTATATCCATCATAATGGATGGGTCTGGGTCTGGGCTCTTATGAGTTAATATATAAAATAAAATAATATTTTATTTAGCTATAGTTAGCATTCAGCGATTTCTGCATTTGCGTATGATGTCAAGGGCGAAAGTAAACCCTGCACTTGAATGAAATGAAGTTGAATTGAATAAGTGGAATCCTTCCAGCTGTTATTTCTTAAATCTCAGGCATTTTTGAGCTGCATAGATGACCTTGAAGTCTGAAGATGGCGTCACCCCCTCAGACGTGCCCTAATTTAGGTGTGTACGCTAAACTAAACCTCAGAAAATGCATAATCGTGTTAAGGTTTTTCAGATTGCAGTGTGTGTGACTCGTACTCTACGTTTGACCCCAGGTTCAGGACGCCGGCAGTCGGTGAAGGGCCAGCTGTTGGTATCTCAGCAGCTCCTGGTGGCGTCTCTGTATAACTTGGCACCTCTGTTAGACTCCGTCCTGGCTGCAGGTCTGCTGTCTCAGGATAACTATCACGAGGTGAAGGCGGAAAAGACACCACAGAAGAGCGCTCGCAAGCTTCTGGAGATTGTTCAGGGTCAGATGGACGAGGGCGAAGCCGCGCGCTTCCTGGAGTGTCTGAGGGAATGCAAGCAGCATTATCCACGTTTACGTAATTGGCTGTCTGTGGAAACGGGTACGGTGAAACAACAAAATACCTTCTGTATTTCATTTTTTATAGCATGAGAATTATAAGCACTAATTGTTGTTTTGTTTTACATTTACAGAGATCCAGCGTGGACCCACAGGTTTGTCTTTTCTTATGTATGTTATCATAGTGGGAATCCCTCAGGGTTCGATTCTGGGATTCTGCCTATAATTTCTTTTGTTTCTATCACTTATTAAATCATTAATTTTTAATAGAGCACATGCTGCTTATAAATAATAATATTAATTATATCCTGAGTGGCTAAGATAGCAGTCCTCAGATCAAACAATTCTTGATTACTATTAAAGGGCCCACTGTGTGCAATTTTTGACTCAGCCTCGCAATAATATGGCCAGTAAGTGCAAGTATAAATCAAATCTTTTTTTTGTGTGTGTTAGAGCGGAAACTGCATGACCAGTTCGCCTGCCTGTGTAGCCGCCTGGGCTTGTCCCTGCTTCCCGTGTCTCTGGCCCTGTTTTCTAGCGGCACCCTCACGCAGTTCGATCTGGAGCGGATCCAGGCAGCACCGACCCCCATGGAGCAGAGCCACACCCTGCTGACCATCTGCCTTACCAAAGGAGAGACGGCGTGCCAGAGCTTTTACACAGCGCTGTACAGCGAAGACCCCCAGCTCGCCGAGGACATACACAGTAAGGAGTCACAGGCAGGTAGTGAGTCAGTCCTCCTGCACAGAACAAAGTGAAGCCTTTTCACTCATGGAATAATAGTTGTCATGATTCCATTCACGCCATTGACCAAAGAGATGCATGTGTTGATAAAAGAACTTACACCTGTTTAAGGAGTGATGTCTTTTTCTTTTTTTTTCAGTCAGTAGTTCATTAAAGGATCTGTCCCTAAACAGTAAGGAGGACAGCAGGATCGCTGTGGCAGTAGAGGAGACACAAGACGCAGGACACCTGCCTTACTCGGGTAAACGAACATTCCCGAATACTCCTGCTCGATCGTGACGTTCCGGGTTGCGATGCTTATACAGACGTGCTTTTCAGGAGTGCTGTGGAAAGTGAAAGCTCAGCTAGGCGTGGCTGTAGGAGATGAAGCCAGGCTGAACGTGTGTGAGCTGGGGGTTGCAGTGGGCCTGCCACGTCGCACAGCAAAGGAGTGTCTTCTGGAGGGGGTGAGCTTGGAGGACGCGGCCCAGCTGGAGGCTCTGGTGGCTCTGTTCATGGAAAAGACTCGGGATGCAGACCGGCTCGTCAGCAGAGTAGCTGAAATCGAGATTCGAAGTAGGTTGACATTATATATTCTGTGTTATAGGGGTCAAATAGTAATTTGAGACATGACAAATAGTGCGGTTCTTCATCTAACCACGTTTTCATTTCTAAATATATAAACAATTGATTCCTTGGTGAGGTGGCACAGTGGCATAGTGGTTAGCACTGTCGCCTCGCACCTTCAGGGTTCGGATTCAATTCCCGCCTTGGGTCTGTGTGCATGGGGTTTCCATGTTCTCCCCATGCTTGGTGGTTTTCTCCGGGTACTCCGGTTTCCTCCCACAGTCAAAGACAAGCAGAGTAGGCTAATTGGCATTCCCAAATTGCCAGTACTGAGTGTGAGCAGAAAAATAAAATAACATGGGGTTGGTATATATTAATTATAATATTCAATTAATCCATGAAATTGTAATTTGTCTATTCAGTACTGTTTATGGAAGCAACTCGACCTTAGTAGTAAGCTTGGTTAATTATCGACTTTATTGGCTGTTATTCATTTTCTCGCTGTGTGTTCTCCAGACGTGCAGCTCTCTGAGCGAGGCTGTTTGTCCCTGAAGCTCCTGCAGGACGCCGATGCTCTCCTCCGCAGTGCGAGCCACAATCGCTTCCACACCTGGGATTGCCTGCATGATCAGGATCACCTGCACAGTGAAGAGTGCGGTGATGAATGCACCTTAGGGACCATCTTCAGCTTCCTGGTGTGGGACTGCCTGGCCGAAGCCGTTGAGGAACCCAAGCTGAAGCTCGGCGGCGGCTTGGCTGCGATGCTACAGCAGCTGTACGGGCGCGCCCGAGTAGACACGGCGCTCCTGCAGGAGCTGGAGCAGTGCTGGAGTGAAGGAGGAACCGAGAACCTGCTCCAGAGCGTCAGGGTTCTGGCGCAAATTCTGAGAGACCTGCACCCACTAGACGCCGGTCTCCGTCTGTCGAGTCCGGTCGAGGGTTTGTATTCCTGCTCGACCCAACTTCACAGGGTCACATCTTTCCAGGGCGTGTCGACCAGGGTCATTCGGAAAGTGCTGAACAGCGTGCCGGCTGCCTCTACGCAGCAGGACGCGAGTCCTCGAGCTCGGCAGTACAAGGAGGTGTGCGTTTATGTCGCGCGACTGTTGGATACGGTGCAGGCGGAAAGGAGCGTTAGAGATTTCGCAAATTCCTCTGTTGCTCAAATCACCCAGCACATCCGTCTCGTTCTCTCCGGACCTGCTTTTAACTCGCAGGCTTTTGATGCAGGAGTCTGGAACCGCTTGATGTCTCTGACCGAGTATAATCCTGCACAGCTGGGCCTGGGCCCTCTCATGCAGCTGCATCAGGAGACCCTGTCTGACCTTAAAGAATACCTTCAGCTAGGTGAATACCACAGTTTCCATTTCATCCTGGAGTCCGTTCAGATGCTCGGGTCGCCGCGGCTGATCTCGGTGAACAGCGCCAGGGGGCCTGTCGCCATCGACGACGGCATGGAGGAGAACTTTAGTTTCAAAACGTCAGAGCCGGCGTGCTTCCTGGTGCGTCTGCACTGCCTTGGTTATGTGAAAAGCAAAGGGCGTTTTGAGGTTCACAGACCACGGTGTGTGCGCATTTCCCGGCTTAGCGAGGAAGGATCACAGGCGATACACTGTTTAGATGGGGAGGTTTTAGCACAGGAGGATGATAAAATGTGGATAAGGGAAGGCGGGAGTGGATGGTGGGAGGAGCTACAGTGTGTAACACTAAGATATTCTGCACAGCTTCAGGAACAAGGCTGCTGTTTCACCATCACAACCTCAGAGTCCGAGTGTGAAGTAAAGTTCATGTACAGGCGCGGGAGGCTGTGGGCCACGCCCCAGAGAGGATGTGAGGTGATTTGATTTTAAAGCAGTGCCACGTCCTGATCAAACTAAATGAGGAATATTTACACATACGCACTGTTTATCCTGTTATGTACAGTTATTCAGGCAGGTCTGAACACAGCGATCACACTTGAACAAACATGGACTCGAACAAGAATCACCCTCAGGAAGTGAATCAAACATGCTGGTATTGTGTGTGTTTGTGTTCTGGATATTTAAAAAAATTATTAAGCAGCATCTCTGTCCCTGATCAGGTGATTTTTTAAAGATGTAATTATGTACTTGTTTACATCAAGTTACTAAAGTTACTGAAAAAGTAAAAAAAAAAAAAAAAGGTCAAAAACAATCTGAGCTAATAGGGAAGGGAATCACCAGGGACCAGCCAATATGATGTCACGCTAGGTGTTAAAGTCAATTAGTATCATGACTTCTGATCAATATTATTATATAATTTTTTTCCCCCACATTTTCTTACAGTTTTAAACTCAGCACTAAATTTGCTCCTACCACACAGGATGCTGTGAATGGTTTTAATGGATTTTTTTATTCAAATGGAAACATTACATTTATATATATATATAAATATATATACACACACACAGTGTATAAACAATTCTGGAGTCAGTGTGGTGACATGTTACTTAACTTATGGTAACACTTCCAATTTCTCTAAATCGGGAACAAACACTGACAAATTAACTAAAGGGTTAATGTCACTGTATTTCTGAATCATGAATGATGAAAGTATTTTTATGAGCTAATTTTTAGTCCTACTCCCCCTGAGCCAATCTTTTTTTTTTGGTTGTTACAGTGGCAAGAAAAATGAACTGTTTGGAATTTTCTGGTTTTCTGCATTAATTTGTCATAAAATGTGATCTGATCATCATCATCCAAGAATGGGGCTAAAATTGCTCCTGGACGGCGTGCAGGTCAGAGCTACAGCTACAGGAAACGCCTGGTTGAGGGTAATGCCGCCATGGATTCACTAGCATTTTTAATGAGTGTGTTCAATAAAGACACAAAAAAAAATCCTGATCTTTTTGTTTAATATTATTTTAGGCACATTATTTGTTAATACTCTTGACTTAGATTAAGATCAGATCACATTTTATGACAAATTAATGTAGGAAACCATGGAATTCCAAATGGTTCACATACTTTTTCTTGTCACTGTGTTCATAATGTGAAACCAAAGTCTTTCTTACGCATGTGCTTTACTTTTGCCAAACAATGCATTTTCAGACTGTTGCTATTAAAATACACTCTGTAGTTGGCTGATGCAGACATACAGCTGATGATGCTACAGTGCTGTTACATAAATATCATGTTAGTTTTGTGAATGTCTGCAGATTTCATGTAACTCAAAGTGAAGGTGTTCTCATTACTGATACATTCGCAGTTACTCTACACTGGTACACAACTATGCAATAAAATATTTGTCTAGAAATTTATTGACGTTTGCAAAATTAAAAACCGAAACAGCCAGGAAGACGAGAATTAAAGAATGCAGGTGGTGTGTAACTGTAGCTTCCCACCAGCCTTCTGGTCATCGAGCTATCGGACGTGAGAAGACAGCGCGAACCAGCCTCCTCCTTTCGGTTTATCCACCTGCGCAAAAAAAAAAAAAAAGTTATGATAGATCACGTTTTATCTTAAATAACAGCTTTACAGTTTACCTTTTAGTACCGAGATTTATTTCTTCAAATCAGCACAGAGTGAATGTGTTGTATTTGTGTATGAAATGTGTGTACCTGTGAAGTAACAGTCTGCTTTTGTCTTCCCTCAACGTTTTGTGGAGAAACCGCTCTGGATGACCTGCAGAAAAACCAAACTGGTTAAAACGAGCTGCTGAGTTTTGTATGATCCGCTCATGTAGCTTTGTTAGTGTGTATGTGACTCACTGTCTGCTGTGTGTCCTGGTGTGAGAGGGCTGGTCTCGTTCTGGTATGGACACACACACTTCAGGAGTCCGTCTTCCAATAACTGCCACAAAAAAAAAAAAAAAGAAGAAGTTTTTTCTGTTTCAGATCATCAACATGGCTCCCTTGATGGTGTCCAAGCACAAGTGAAAGTGCCTTAGTGGAGCAGGGGATTATATAGAGAAATAAAAGGAGTTAACGGTGTTCTGTTATTCTAAACAATCAAACGTCCCGCTTTGACTTGAACACCCCTCGTAAAAGGAACTTAAACCTTCAGACATTTAATGCTCTACGCACAACTTAGCACTAAACACAGGATCTTGAGTGAAAAGAATTAATCCTCAAGACGTCGATAACACTTCACACACCACATCACTTTGTAATACTGGAATGCTTCATTGGTCGTAATTTCTAACAAATTGCATTACTCATGCTCAACACTGCTCAGTCTGGGAACGGATCCAGCGAATAAAACATGGCATTCCTTAGTCATACTGGTAAAAGATGGTGTTTGGTAATGCCTGTGAAAAACACACACCTGTGTGAGGGCTGGTGGAGTGCGGGGGTATGGGGGAGATGGCGGGAGAGGCGTTGTGAGACGTGGTCTGCCTTTGCTGCTCGATAAGATCCAGGAGTTTGGCCCTGGCTGCTGCACTCTGTCTGTTCAGCTCCTGAAGTCTGTCCTCCATTAGCCTTACTGAGGAGTCGTCCACACCCACACACTGCAAAACAACACACACACATGTTGAGAATGGTTCCAACTTTTGTTTAAGACATGTTAATATAAATACAATGGACTGGATGAATCTTGTGGTTTTATAATAGTCATCTTATCCAACTCTCAAAAAAAGACAACATAAGCTACATTACTTAAGTAACAACTTTTTCTTTGTTTAGGGAAACATTTATTTATACACCCTTTGATTTTTATAATTTTTTTGCAATCACACTAAATACCTCTAAGCATTAGTACTTAACAGGGTTTACAATACAGTATTCAGTAATGCCACCTGTTGTTTGGGTTGGGGTACAGCAGAGGGCGATACCCATCGCTCTGTGCTTGGTGTAG
Source organism: Clarias macrocephalus (assembly GCA_011419295.1). NCBI lineage: Eukaryota > Metazoa > Chordata > Actinopteri > Siluriformes > Clariidae > Clarias > Clarias macrocephalus. Next base: position 45,311 of record JAAGKR010005155.1, on the reverse strand, counting down.
GAGAAGTGTCGCTGTGCCCCAGCTGAGCCCGAATTTCTGCGTTCTGACGCGTTAACGCCGCTATCTGCTCCAGCACAGCATCCTGGGAAAGCTGGTCCAGCATCGGAGCAGGACGGGGCAGGATGCTCTCGGGTAGGCTAGCGAACGAGGATGGAGTGCACGAGATGTCTGATTCTGCCGGTGACCCGCTGCCTGGTGTGTGGGAGTCCTCAAAGTGCAAAGATCGGCCACGTCCTGTCGGGAGGAGAATGATTTTAAAAGTTTTCTGTTATGCTCCTGATGAATCATTGGTGCTTTATGATCAGTATGAGTCCTATTATTCGTGTTTCAAGTCTTTAGAAATGTTGCACCATCTAACACTCACCTGTAGGTGGTGCTCTGCTGTCTCTCTGGTGTGGAGGAGAGAGTAGCACAGCAGGAGAGAGCAGGGTTGGCTCCTCTTGGTCTTTCTCTGCATTTACAGGCTGGAGGTCTGGAGATGTAAAAAGAATAATTTTTTTGATTAATTATGCAACATTTATTTTAAATGGTTGAAGGTTTCACATTATTTTATATAATTAAAACTTGACGTGCTCAACCACAGACATACGTTTCCTCTGCGTTAAAGGGTAAATGAATACACGTAGAAACTGAATTTATTAATAAGGAAGTGAAAACAATTATTTGATCTTTACAGCAGCGCATTTTATTAGTATAGAAATCAATTCAAATGTTGCTTTTGTGATTCATCCTGGACCTTTGATGTAGCTCTAAGTTACTGAACCTTGCTGTCATGGCCAATACTAACTGTGTGTGGTACATCATACTTTGTGTGTTTCCCCCTTCGCTCTGTGCGTCTCCGTCCTTCCCCAGCTCTCCCATTGCCAGGATCACCATGTCCAGCCGCTGTTCGAGTTCGGCTATCCGCTCCTGCAGACTCACCTGTATGAAAACACCAGAGTGCCCAAGCTCAGATAAACTGGTCCATTCCATAAAAGTGCACAATAAAAGAATAAAAAGAATGCAAGCACTCTGGGAGCTGACCTTTAAGGTGGCACTTTCCTCTCTCAGTTCGAGACACTCAGCTGTGAGGGCATCAATCAGGCTTCTCTGCTCCTTCATCTCCTCTTCCATCCTCCTCCTCACCTGCGCCTCTGTTTGCGCCTCCTCGTCCCTCTGCGAAAATAAAATTCTCAATCAGAAAAAGTAATAATAATTTTTAAAAAATGCTTATTTAAAGCTGGTGTACAGTTCCTCACTCGTCTCAGGTGACTGACGATGCGTCCTAAAGTACCAATGAGAGCCACAGAGAAGCCGGTAAGGCCACGTCCATGCTGAAGCTCGGGTTGCTCCGAGGACCCGAAAAGCTCCTGCTGCTCCAAGCCGGCCAGTTCAGTCTCGACCTGAGCTAGCATGTCCTGCAGCAGCTCCAGGCTCGACTGATTAGCATTCTGAGAAGCTTCAGGTGAGCGCCCTCTGGCGGACCTGCTTTTACCACCTAAAAGACGATCAACAGCACGTGTAAATGCATGAGTGAACAAAAGGTCACTGGCCAGCCAGGACAAGGAGGAGATGTGAACATTCAGTGGTAAAAGCGACATTACCAGAGTGAGAGGGAGACAGTTCAGGATTAAGGACCTGACTGACGAGAGCGGTGGACTCGTCTGCCTCCGACGGGGGCTGCCTCAACTTTAGACGCTGCACAGCCGGGGTTGCATTCAGAGCTTTCCAAGGAGAGAGAGGAAAAAAAAGATTTATGAAACTTCTTAGTGAGACTTAATTTTAGTGAGATTTGAGGAAGTGTTTTTACCAGCACGGTCCTCTGAGCTTGTTGCATTAGAGGGAGTCTGAGGCAGTTTGTGCTGATGTGGTTGCCGAGTTGTTCTCCAAACAGAAGGCTTTGCTTTACACGTTTTTCTTTTCTGCCTATAAAAACATGCATTAAACAGGCTAGTCTGTATTAATCTGTAATAATAAGAACTCAACGGAAAATGTAATAAATAAGGACCTGTAATAAATAAGGACCTGCTTGTCTCTCTGTCGAAGCTGACTGAGACATCCTGAAGATCTTCTTGCCCATGCTGTAGTGTAGAATCATCTACATCATTTAAAGCCTGAAAGGAATAAGATTTCATATCACGTCTTTCACTTAGGTTAAAACATGTTCCAATGAATACATTAATACATTTTAATGCATTCAACTGCCAATTAATTAGTATCCACCATGGAACAACGCTCTAGTATAAAGACCTAACACTCATAGGTAAAACCTACAAAATTCCTTATGATTTTTTAGAGTAAAACAAGAAGCTATTGACATAATGGCTCTAAATACAGGAAACCAGTAGGCAGCGTCATCAACTTTTATGTCATATTGTTAGAGCATCACAGGCATTCCTCATAGATAGAAACAGTAGGCAGCGCAATCATCACCTTTTATGTAATACTGTTAGGTAACAATTTATCTGCCGAAACACTGGAGCAGCGTCTCTACTTCACATCAGACTGTCCTTGATTATGTTCCTATAACAGCACCCCTACAAGAGATTTATTCTAAATGCACAATGTATGAAAATATTTGCTACCTACGAAAACTCCATTTGTTACTCAGACCTACGAATATCTGACTCGGGTAGAGACAGCCTCACCTGGTGGTCCATCATTGAGTGGCTGAGCAATGACAGCTGTGTTGGTGGGTCCGATTTCTGCAGCACAGGCAGTTCAGAATCCGACTCACAGTCCGGTGCTATGGTCACGCTTGGGAATCCTGGATCAAAACCACACACCAGAAAAAAATTACAGCGTTAAGAGAATAAGCCTCAAGTACAGCGAGTGTGATTCAAAAATAATGCTGTACCTTTCTGTCTGCGAGGTGCATCGTTGAACAGATCTTTCACCACGGCCAGTGCTCGGTCAGAGCGGGCGAGGACATCCTGCAGCTCGCAATGATCCGAGAATACCTACATACATACACACACACAGACATGCCTTAAGTAGTAGTGTGATGTGTTTCAGAAGGCTATACAAAAGCCTATAAAAAATAAAAATTAAAAAAAAAAACAGAAAATGAGTTTGTTTCTCCCTCAAATCAGACACCCAAAATATCACAGAACTGAAAGTGACAGAACTGTGTGGTTTCTTTTTCTTTCTTTTTTTTGCCAGAAGAGGGTCTGACCTGATTCCAAGTCCTAATCAGACCAGTCACATTTTACATAAAGCACAATATCCATCATCTCTCAGTACCTGAAACACACGCTGCTCACAAGGTGATTCATTTTCATTGTGGAATCAACTGTGAAGTTTTAGTTGAAAGCTACGTCTTAGGTTTCAAAGCCAGGAATAAGAGAATCAACTCTCCTTGGGATTTAATACAATCCCTTTGATGACTCGACACAAATTTATATGGTGGACGTCAAGACAAATAAAATGATGTAGCTAGCTTTGAGCTAAATTATTCAAATAAACTGACGTGGCATACGTGCATTGTAACATATGCCAAATAATCAATAATGAAATTTGCTTTCATCAAACTTGACCAATTGATTATTAGTATTTGTAGCTCAACAGAATTTTCTGAAAATAAAAACTGCTCAAGTTTGCAAAGAAAACATAAATGTTAAAATATAACCGAGGAGAAAACAGAATCCCAAGATGTTTCATGTTATTCGTGCTTGTACCTCTCTGAACAATCGCAGTCTGGTCTGGTCTAGTCCAGGAGGGCTGAGCATCCGGTGTTTTCCGTTTTTCACTGTTTTCTCCCTCAGCTCCCACTGTGCAGCAGCTCTGTTGCGAGATCGGTGCATGTCATGCCGCCTGGACTGAAGGAGAAAAGGTGTTTTAAAAGAACTAAATACAACCCCTGGCAAAAATTATGGAATTACAACACGTTTAGGGTGTTCACACTTGACAACAGACAAACAAACAAACAAACAAACAAACAAACAAAAACTTCATACCAAATGAAGGATAAATATAACACAATTTTTGTTTAATTGCTGAACATTCTGGCTCCATTAAATATACCTCAAACTAATGAAATTAAACTTTTTTTTCCCTTCATGATCTCTTACCGACAGTATTGTATGGCGGTAACAGTGCAAAAAATATAGCACAGTTTTATCTGAGGTAACATTTCCTGACATACTGGTAGACACGTTTTTTAACATTATCAAAATATAATCCCCATTTCATTAACACTGGTAGCATTTTCTGACTCGATGATTTAACCATGTTTCCACTAGTTGACGGTTAAGTTAACCATGCAAATAAAATACAACGCACAATAACACTCAAACTCTCTTGTCAATTTCTTCTTTAAAACAAATTGAACTTCCTCTAAATGTCCATACTCATGAGTAATCAGGCTTTATGGACACAAGATTGCAGAGTCACTGTCACTCTTTAGGCGATGACTAAAATTAAAATTAAAGTCCAGTGCAAGGAAGAGCAACAACAAACTAATTTGGGGGGAATATATATGGCAGCATTTTATACAATTAGGTTTCTTCTAAAGATACAGTATCAGTAGTCACACAATCGTTAGTGCTGTTTTTTTTTTTTGTGCATGTATTTTTCATGTTGAAGTATGAATACATTTATCATCCCCGCTGTATGTGGCTTTATTTTTCCAAGTTATTCAATGGAAAATAAAAGAAGAAGAAGAAACATTCCTGAGTAAAAACCCTTTACAATAAGTGCAGTATGAGTTTCTCACCAGGTCCTCAGCTGTAGACTTGTACACTGACATATCATTAACTGTGCTCTGAATGAAGAACAGAAACAATCCAAATTAAATGAAACGATTCCCATCATGATTATAAATTTTTACCCAGTATAAAAATGAATTATGTAAATTACCACCCATTCTCTCTTGGGAACTGAGACTTTCTTCGTTCTCACTGGTCTCCGGTTAATCCGCACGAACGACATCCCTGTCACATAACACAACACAGGAATCACTAACATGTTTATTATTAAGCTTTTTGTCTACACACCAACATGTTTTTTTTTTGTTTGTTTGTTTTTGCGCCATTTTAACAACCAAAATCCTAAGGAAGTTAGTAAGAAGCAGCGCGAGCCTGTCAGCTAGCCAGCTAACTTACCCATGCTAAACAGAGTCTTACTTACTTGTCTGCTTAACGTACTACAAACACGCTGAAGAAATAAAGACTATATTTGCTAATAATCACTGAATCCTGCACATTATTTACCTCTCCGGATAGATAAAGCAGTCGGTGTGTGTGTTGTTGCTAAGAGCTGAGTTTTTAAAAACCACCGCCAATCAGCGCGCGCTCCAAAATAAAAGTCCCAAACGGCCGCTTGTTAGCAACATTAGCATCAAATGCTGTCCAAAATATTTCTTTACATTTACCTGTTAAAATTATACTTAAAATTATGGTAACTGTGTTTTGTCAAAGATAGTTGTTTGATAGAGTCAAACTCCAAAATTATTTTTTTCCTCCAGGAAAATTATTAAAACGAGTAGAGTTGTACACTGCCTGGCTGTAAATAAATAAATGTAAAAGGTGTTCTGCTCTAATATTTCATGTTGGTTTTATTTTCCGTGGCGCCTCGCACCTCCAGGGTCCGGGTTCGATTCCCTCCTTGGGGTCTGTGTGCGTGGAGCTCACAGTTTGCATGTTCTCTCCATGCTTTGTGGGTTTCCTCCGGATGGTTCGACTACAGAGGTTCCTAGATGGATGGATGGATGAATGGATGGATTCCCCCAGCATCGTTTCAATAAGCTTATGCAATGTCACATCATACATTTCCTTCCAGAGTTGATTAATCTCTCTCCAAGATCTTGTATCGATTATGAGCAAATCGAACTGCTGCTGTGTAAACCATTCTCCAGCACGCCCCAAAGATTCTCAATGTGGTGGCCAATCCATGTGTGAAAATTATGTCTCATGCTTCCTGAGCCATTTTTTCACAACTTGAACCTGATGAATCCTGGCATTGTCATCTTGGAATATGGCCGTGTCATCAGGGAAGGGAAAAAAAAGAATGATGGAAAAATTGGATCATTCACTACATTCAGGTTGTCAGCTGACTTAATTTTTTGCACACATAATGTTTCTGAACCTAGACCTGAGCAACTGAAGCAACCCCAGATCATAACACTGCCTACACAGGCTTGTACGGTAGGCACAAGGCATGACGGGTACATCCATCTCTCCCATTACCCTTATGCACACATTACTCTGGATCAGGGTATATCTGGACTCATCAGATCACATAACCTTTATTCAATACATGATGTTCCCTAACAAATTGATGCCTTTTCCCCTAAATTGGTCTCATTGATAATAAGTTTTCTTAAGGCTATACAACTGTTTAGTCCCAATCCCTTGAGTTCTTTTTGCATTGTCTGTATGGAAATGATCGCACTTTTACATGAGTTCTAGTGCTGGTTTTTCTTTTCACAATTTGATTTTCCCAAACATTTAACTGATCTCTATTCCCAAACCACAATTTCACTTGTACAGGATTACAGAGATGTAATGATAAAGTGAAATTAGGCTTAGTAATGAAAAATACTTCGAAAACCTGAATTCATTCATCATGTGCTTTATATGGGTCAGTGTGTAAAGAAGGAATACATCATGGATAGGACATCAGTGCCGTTTACACACTTATTTACAATTCTCATTCACACTTATTGCATAAGTGTATGAATTTTATTGCACACTATCAACTTGTTTTTCAGGTGGTGGAGAAAACTAGCAAACCCTGAGTAAAATCATGCAGACAAATCAAATTCAAATTCAAATTTTATTTGTCACATACACAGTCATACACAGTACGATATGCAGTGAAATGCTTATACAACACTTCCTCAGAGATGTGTCTGGCTCCCTGGTCATATATGAACAGATATCAGTGTATCAAGTGCTCCTGTTACTGAGTACATATCAGAATAAATTATAAATGATATGCTATAGTAATATGTTATGCATAATGTTAGCAGCTACTTTTATGCTGCTAGGTCTATGTTCAACAACTAGACAGTCACTTTTCAGGTCTGCACCACTTTACATGTTACTCCTTTTGTCCAACAGGTGGCGGTATTGAACAAGAAGTTACAATCCAGCTCAGCTCCATTGTCCTGCTAATGAACACCAGGAAAATTTGTTATTTAATCAAAAACTGGTCTTTATTTTAACAGGTGAAGCAGAAGTGGCAGCTGTTCTCCATTTAAGGCAAAAATATTCAGTCATTCAGATCCACTGTTTGGATGACCAGAGATGGGCAGTTACAATCTCAGGACTTTATCAGTATGGTGAGAAGCATTGCTTAAAAATTCAGGCTAAAGCCTTATCTGTAACTGGCATAAGGACAAATACCTTAAATTGAAACCCATTTAAAAGAAGGCAGAAACGACAGATGGAATGAACAACTAACAAATGGCTGTTTGTCAATCTAAGCAATGCAATTTTTGAGGAGTTGTCACTGTTTATAGTGTAAAATAATGACAATAGGCCCTTTAATAGCGACAGCACGGATTGATTTATGAATGATCCAACTAAATAAGATCCTCAGAAAGATCCCTTGCCTATTGGAGAACTTCAAGCATATGCATTTAAACTTTAAACCTATAATCTAAATATTTTTAATGGTACATTATATTCACAGTCTAGGTGAAGTATATATATTAAGTGTATAAAAATATATATGCCTCTCCATTTGATTAGAAACAGTTCTACTCATTTTCTGATATGCATTATAGACTGATATGGCAGCATGATGGTACAGCAGGTAGCATTCTTGTCAAACGGCTCTAGGGTCCGTGATTTACTTGAGCTCAGGTTACTGTCTGTTGGAGATTCTGTGCATGGTATGCTCATGTCTGTCTGAGTTTTCTCTGAGTTCTCCGGTTTTCTCCTATAATGATTAATTTGTGACCTTGTGTTCCTCTTAGGTGTGAAAGTGTGTGTGTGCATTGGTCCTCTGAGATAAATTCAGTCCTACAGTATGTAGGGTGCCTTGTGGCTGGGGCACCCAGATTATGCAGTTTCACTGTGACCAGGACCAGAATTAACTGGTTACTAAAGATGAATGATTGAATTATAGTCAGGTATGTTAGTGCTTTATTATATTTATTTATTGGTGTGACACCAGTTTTTAAAAGTTTTTAAAAATGTTTTTAAAACATTTTTTAAAGTGTTTTTTTCTGGAGTTCTAAACCACTATCCCATAGTTCTAATGAATGAATAAGAGAACATTTGCCAATAATTGATTCCTATAAAAATTTGGGAAATAATTGCACCTTGAGCAACACATGGGGGTCTAAAAATGACAAGTTCCACACAGGCCTGTCCAGTGACACTTGTTAACACTGGCAACTGGAAGAGCTGTAAAATGTCCAAAAAAGGTGGTGAGCCCTGGAGTGCGCATGCGCAGAGGCCAACCTCCTGAGCTGGGCACGATGTCAGAAATACCTTCAGTCCATCATTACCCTGCTCCGAGCCTGGAGAGCAGCCGGAGAACCTTCTGTTTCTGGAAGATGACACTTGAGAAGTCGTTGGTGGATTTGTGAGGAGGACTTCGGGGAAGGGAAAATAAAAAAGAGCCAAAGGAATGGAGCAGTGAGAAGGAAAATTAACAGGAGTTGTAAAGAAAGGAAGAAAAGGGGGATTTGGAGAGAATGGATTACGCACCAGAAGTCAGTGCTGGGTTCGTTCTGTCTCTGGGGGAAGACATTTGAGAAGCGCGTTTTGGACGACACACACACACACACACACACATACACACACACAAAGTGCCTTGCGCACAAGGTTTTCAGCCTTGTACAGGATTGATGCACAACTTGCCAGAAGTTTGTAACACTGGATGTTCTCTGTTTAATGATTTCAGTAACACACACACACACACACACACACACACACACACCAGATATTTATTAGCTCGAATATGCAGCAGTATTTAATTTCAGCTAGTGCAAACTTTTTGGAAATCTCATGACAGCTTCTTTTTCGGACACAGTGGATACGCGTGGATGTATTGGTGTGGATTTATTGCCAGTGTCTTTACGGATCGAGTAATCTCTGGCCTCTCTGACAAATGCCCGACACGTTTGTAAAGCTCTCTCTCATCGTGCTTCATTTATTCACCAGATCATTTCCTCTTCCATAAAGCCGTTCCAGCGGCAGCATGCAAAGCGCGCGGTCCCCGATGGCTCTCGCGGTGCTTTTGACCTTGTTAAGCACGGTGATGGACGTGAAGGCGAGCGGGGAGTACTGTCACGGCTGGCGGGATCCGCAGGGCGCGTGGCGGGACGGCTTCCAGTGTCCGGAGCGCTACGACGCCGCCGAGGCGATCATCTGCTGCGGCAAGTGCGAGCTGCGTTACTGCTGCTCCAGCACCGAGGCCAGGCTCGACCAGGGCACGTGTGACAACGACAAGAAGAGCAGAGAGGAGCCGGGTGCGGGCCACGAGGAGGGCAAAAACTCCGGGGCAGGTAAGCTGGAGCGCGCGTTAAACCATGTGGTGTCTCCTTTTGATGCGTAAAAGCGCACAGTAACCACAGCTCTCCACTGGCATAACCAGATCAGTTTGCATTAAAAAACTACATTTTAAAAAATAAAAATAATTAAACATTTACAGTTATTACAGTAAGTACCAGAATGAAGGTGCGTTTGTAGAATATCTGATTTTATCAGCATTATTTTAAGGGATGTAGTGATCAAGTGTGAACATTTACTTTGCAATTTAATTTGCAGTCTGTTTAAGAGATAGAGGACACATTAAATCATCAGCATGAATAGCACGTCACTGACATACCTGTCATAAATGTACATTTGGATGGCTATGAGATGACAAGCCACCCACATAACCACACCCATACCGATGCTATACATTTGTTGTTATATATATTTATATAGTTTTCTTTAAGTTAAGAAGTTTGGCCTGTTGTCTTGCTTAAATGAATGCCTTTACTTTTTTTTTTTTACTTCAATCTGTTGAAATGAATAAAATTCTGCATCCAAAATCCAAAAGTCTGAACAGTTTAAATTGTAGAGTAAGTAAGGCTAACCTGCATTGATATCCTTTTCAAGAAATGTATGTCACATTATTTAACACAACAACCTGTTGTTCAGGGTCTAAAAAAGAGCACATACTTGTGTGCCTAGATAAAATAAATATCATATTTAAGGATAATTATCAGTCTATTAAATACTGCATAACTACAGTCCTTTTTAAACACCAACATTTACAAGTCAAGAGACGCAACAAAGAGAAAAAGGAAATAAAAAAAATAGGCCGTTTGCTCAAACTTTAGATCCGCTCAACTCGCTTGTTCGAATCACTTAAAGAGTGACTTAAACCGACTTGTTGGCGAATCGCCCATAATTACGGATCACTGCATCATCCTCGTTGATACGGACACACAGCACATCCTTTGTTTGCACCAAGTCGCAGCAGCGCTTCTTAATCAAGTTCTGCATGGCCCTGATTGCTTCAACTCCGCGAGGTTTAGTGCAAACTTTACAGCCTAGACAAGGGAGTAACTTATCCTATATGAGAGTTGTGTAAAGGTTGGAGGCCCTCAGGGGCTGCCAAAGCTTTCTTCACTGAAAAGGAAGTCAGGTGTTTGGTTTCATGCATCTAGGAGAGAAAATTAAAGGGAGTTCTCAAACCATCATATTGCATCTTTTTTTTCTAACAGTACAAAAGTGTTTGACTGTGACAGCTGCTGTTGAATTCGTCTGCGCCTTGGCAGGGCTGGCACACCGTCCTGAAGTGTTCCAGCTCAATCACGGGTTTAAAAACAAAAATCCGTTCCAGTCCGGCTTAAAGTGTAACCCAGTACAGTATCTAGGATTGTGCCAAATGAATGCATACTGTATATATTATCTTATATCTGTTGCCTCTCCACTGATGGATACGGTAACATTTCTGCCATAGGCGAAGCTTCTGGACAGAGATGTGTGCACTTTCTTGTTTCTTAGTAACATGATAAGAAAATATCTAATTTGTAATTTGTCCCATATAACAAGAGAGAAAAATAGAGGTTGGTGAGGGAACAACAATGTTAGAAGCTGCTCTAATGTAAGCAACAGCATGAGTTAAATTTGTTAAGCAGACATTCCACACTATTGCATGTAACTATAGATGACTAAAAGATGTTATTTATTAATAAAATAAAAACTGGCATAATGTTGTAGTCTCTGAAGAATAAAACACTTGCTGTTATAGCAAATGAATCCACGTCAGGGTGATAAGAGTAACTCAGACCTCATCACACCGACCTACGCTTGATTCATTTCCCTTAATAGCACACACTGTCACGTTTTATTCTTTCCGTAGTAAGACAATAAGAGTTAATTCAACACTCTAGGTGTTAATTCAGCACTGGGGATTTTGCTGTACCATTCTATCCTGCTCAGTGCCTGCATTAATAGCCCACTTGGGAGGAAATGTAAAATCTGGACTGGCAGCATTGCAACCCTAGAAAGCAAACCTGGTCAGTTCACGCACACAAATGGCAAATTGTCCCTCGTGGTTATTAATAGCAGAGTTCACTCGGCTCGCGTGCTGCACAGCAAGAGGATCCAGTTCGGACTTGACTGGATCTCCATAGCGACAGCACTGCTCGCCTTGCATGTTCATAAACAATGGATCATGTCTAAGGCCTCTGAGGCACAAATCCCCCCAAAAAACACTTTCCAAGCGTGAAATGGATGTCTGGCCACTTCGCTTTGGGTTTTCTGAGGGTCTAAAACGCAGCTTGGAGAAATCTTAGAAATCCTATCAACAGTGCAGTTTTAGGAACGAGCTCTTGTTGCTAGAAGGGCATTTTGTCCACTCTCTCAATCAGCGTGCTGTCACCAAAACCAGCCGGTTCACCTTTACGTCCTTGAAAGCAGGGATTAAGCAGGACTGATATAAGCGGAAGAAATGCTATACACTGCGAAAACCTCACAAATACCATTTCAAACCATTCATTTGCATCAGGTTAGACTTTGTTACTAAATCCTAGGTGCTCTAGGTGTTTATGCAACATATGGGACTTTCTGCATAAATCCAGAGTCAACGTTCAGCTTCATCTTCTTATCAGGATTTCCAACAACTCCACAAATCTCCCTTCAAACTTATACCTGGTTTGAGCTTATTGAATGACAATGCTGAGAAACCTGAACTACTGAGCCCATGCTCGCTAGAGAGTGGTGGAGGGGAATCACCCGAGCAAACACAAGACAGCTGCAGTCTTAAGAGCACGGGCTTTGACACATGATGTCTGGCTCTGCGTCGGCTGCTTCATGCTGAACAAAAACGCAACAGGTGTGCCCTTATGTTAAAAGGCAGCACCTTTTAAGGATCTTAGAAGCACAGGAGAATCAAATACATACTGTATTTTGGAAAAAATCAACATTTATATACGCGGTTTAAATCATAAAGCTATGTAATTCATTTTTAAAGAAACAAATCCATTGTCCAGAGTTACAGTGCAAGGTCAACGTTTGGCCTTGGGACTCGGGACCAGTCGCTAGTCACCATACAGTTGTCTAATCCGTTTCGCCATATAACTCATATAACCTAGCATATCCTGTGCATGCCATCTTGCTGTTTCCGCTCATTTACGAAATATCCCACTGTGTTATTTGAAAGTTTTGCTGAAGGCATGGTGAAAGATTTTACAGTCCCATGCAAAGCCTGTTTACATGGTTATTATAGCGAATATACACACACTCATCTCGCACACACTGACACAGTGTGCACTAGCAAGGAAACGTTCACTAAAACATAATTACAAACACACCGTGACAGCAAGGTCAGAAAGGTCACAGCTGCATGCAGTAGATTAGAGCTGATCAAAACAGCGTTAATAACTGCTAACGAGAGAGTCTGAACCCCTGGGGACGCATCACTGGCGTCTGGACTCCGCTCCACTTCACATCTTCACACGCAGAATGCCGACGGACTGCTGATGTCTTTGAGAAAGTCTGTTTGATCTGTTTGGGAAAGACTGTTGTCTCTGAGGTAGTGAAGATTATATTTCAGTACAGTTTCTACAGCGATAACAAAGGGACAGTTACACAATGAGCAAGTGTAACGTTACAACGGAAATGCAATTGCAAATAATGCATTTGAATTACTGGCACTGGAGCGATGTACACTTCTCACTTGTGAAGCTTTGACAAATCTAGTGTTCAATAAGACACTGAGGTTTTGACATCACACATACTGTACATACATATGTCAACTATGTTATCCAACACATATGACAGTGTCCAAATTCAGCATATTTTGTAGAAATATTGCTTTGTGTTGTGTTGACGCTGACTCTCTTTCTTTGCAGTGCCCATCTATGTGCCCTTCCTGATCGTGGGGTCGGTCTTCGTGGCGTTCGTCCTGCTCGGATCAGTGGTCGCTGTGTGCTGCTGTCGTTGCCTCCGTCCCAAACAAGAACCTACCTCCGGAGGTGGGCGTCTTCTGGAGTCTATTCCCATGATGACATCACGGGGCTCCTCCTCCCGTCAATCGAGCACCGCCACCTCGTCTAGCTCTTCGGCCCCGCCCGCCACCACCACCCGCACGATCCCTGTCCCCGCCCCCGCCCCCATTTTGCGCACCCAAGCCTCGTGCTGTCTGCCGCCAGACGCCAGCGTCTACGTCAACATGCCCACCAACTTCTCTGTGTTGAACTGCCAGCAGGCCACACAAATCATGCCGCACCAGGGCCAGTTTCTGCATCCTCAATACATTGGTTACGCCCACCCAGTCTCGCCCACCCCGGCCTTCCTGGACCCTACGCACGGTGCCTACAGGCCCCTGCAGTCTCCATTTCCTCCACCCACGAGTTTGACGAGCGTGACGAGCGTTACAAGTGTGAGTGGAGAGCAGAAGCAGCCGTCTGTGACTATATGAGAGGCTCCTGTCACACAATGAAGGAGCAAGAAGTGAAGTCACGAGGATCCTGAATCCCAGGTCAGTTCAGGGCCAGACGCAGTGTTGTTCGTGTCATGTGCGCTGCAGACAGCGTGTGAGCTGTGCTTGTGTTGAGAAGACAACCATTCACTCTGTACACTCCTGTCATTAGCACACATCATGGAGAAAGTGATTGCCTGTCCCGTTTTTATAAAGTTTTCACTCCAGGCATATTCACCTTGGGTGATACCCCCCTGGCCCCCTTTAACAAAGTCACACCCCATCTGTTTACTTCAATAAGGACCGGGAGTGTGGATATACTCCGTCGCCAGCTTCTTGCGGGACAGATACATACAAATTAGATCTTTTTTTAGGCGACAACTGAAGCCACTATTCCAGCAGACAACGTGCCCCATCACCCCCTTGTCAACTCGTCTTCATTTTTAATTCTTTTTGAAAATATTTGTTTCTTTTTTTAATAATTGAAGATATTTTTTTTCTGCAGAGAACATCTGATATTAATCCTAATATAATGTATTATTTTTTTGGTTTGAGAACTTAAATAATAATAAAAAAAAAGTTGGCACATCTGACCTGTTTCTTATGCATTTCTAAAACAGTCTGACTTTGATTGTGTTTCCATAGAACCGAGTAACTTTACCTGATTAGCATCAGGGCACACACGCACATGCACACACTTACATTTACACACTACGGGCAATTTGGGAACACCAATTAGCCTAATTTGATTTGTCTTTGGAATGTGGGAGGAAACCTGAGTACCTGGAGGAAACCCACCAAGCACGGGGAGAACATGCAAACTCCAGTCGAACCTGGACATTGGAACTAAAACATTAAGCCAATTAGACTTAGGGTAACATTAGTTGTCTTTTTTTTTTTTAAGTGCATTTCCAACACTTCTCAGGTAAATGTTCACATTTTTGACAATTTTGTCAAAATTTTCTTATGATTGTGCCTTTTTAATGTCTGTTATACACAAATAACGGGGATATGCAATGAAATCATTAGCATGAGGGTTGTAGCTAGCGTTCAGTGTTTTTACGACGTTCATCATTGAAACAGAGAGTTTTATACATCCAAAAGTACAAATTCACAAGTTCCATTTAAACGTGTCATATGTTTACACTGCACCTACAGAGAGCTGTTAATTTTATAGGAATAACCAATATGGCGGCCAGATGGTCTTCACATTGCACATGACATCATCTCTTAAATCAGAGTGTGCCATGTGAATGTTGGTGTCATAGGCAATGTAGCATGTGTGTGTGTGTGTGTGTGTGTGTGTGTGAGAGAGCACAGACATGCAGAGTGTCTTCATGTAGTCTCCGCATGTTCTGTCGGAGGTGAGTGTATGTAATATTGTGTTGTGCGTGTCTAAGTATGAACTGTATGTAGTGTGTAATGGGAATCACAGGTGGCGTGATGTGAAAAGCAGCCCATGCTCCCTGATGGACGCTTAAACTCTAATGAAGTGAGCACAAGACACAGACTGTGACGCTCCACCCCCTGGTCAATTCTCTAAACGGAAAACACACACACACACACATATATATATATATTCTCGCTCTGTGGAAAACACACTAAACATACTGTCCCTGTTCCAAAATACATACAACTAAATACAGTATATATAAAATTTAATAATAATGAAAATAAATTATATATATATATATATATATATATATATATATATATATATATAGTGTGTGTGGTGTGTGTCAAATGAAAGTGTGTATATGAGATCAGTGGCCTTCAGAAGCCGACCGTCTTTATTATGCAGTAAAACTCTGTGCCAACCGTTACCCATTCACTAGGTGCCCTTGTGAAAGAGGTGTATGTGTGCCACTTTCTCTCCTGGTCTGTTAGCATAAGGTGCCCTGGAGCAGCACCAAAAGGGTCCGGCGTATTTCATTTGGAACGGGGTCGACCGAGACCAAGCTGCCAAAAACCGCCATCACAGAATTAGTGCCCATATTTAAGAAATACTCCAGCACTTTTCCGCACAATCTCTATCTACAGTACGGTATGTCATTTCTGCAGATAAAGATTTCTCTTTTAACTCAAGATGTTTCCCTGAAGTGAGACGGGAAGGAAAACAAACCACATTGTCGGGACACAATGGAAGTCTGAGGGCAGCTGTTGAATTTTGTCAGTGGAGATTAAAAAAAGTGAAATGTGTCAAACAATAAAGGTGACATGAAATAAAGCCTTTTAAGCTTTCCGGCACAGGAGCAACACAGCATTACTCACACTTTCCTGAAGCCTTTGTGGTATGTGTCATAAGACACCGCACAGCTACGACAGTACCTCATAACCGCAAATTCTTTCCTAGTCGCATTCTTGAAAGGACATACAAAATGAGGGCTTAATCGGACACTCTTGTCTGAAGATCTCCTATAATGTTCTCCAAAAGCAGGTTTTATTCAACTTTCCATTGACAAAATTCAGGCAACTGCTTGTAGACTGCGGCGTTTAAATCAATCTGGGACTGCAGAATAACAGATCATTTCTTTGAGAAAAACAAGCTACTTTGTCACAAGTCCCAGTTTGACTTGAACGCCCCTCGTGTTTAATTTTTAAGGAAGAATGCTTATAGTCAACTTTAACTTCCATATGAAATACCCGTTCAGACGAATTTCTATTATATAGTCTAATATTAATACCACGATATGCTGTAGACCTGATCATCAGTATAACCTTCACTGACCCAGGACCAGATTCTTTTCATTTTGTATTGACAAAAGTCAAAGCTCAGGGTTAAACAGCTAATCCTAAGTCAGCGTGAACTGAACTACCCAGGACTTCCCGACGGACACGCAGAAAAAGCAATCCAGGCTGAAAAAACACATCTCTAACCTTCACATCGACAGTCAAAGGACTGTTCCATGTCCATGCTGCGTTCAATAACGCGTGCAAGTGAAGAAGTGTTTATTTTGAACTGACCAACTTCCTGACTCTTTCTGCGAGAACTGTTTCCCTTTCATTTGAAATGCGTTAACTATAATAAATATTATAGAGTGTGTTGGGTGTCTGTAAGTTTTTTTTTTTTATTTTTTACTCGCTCTGTCAGCGACTTGTCCCCCACTTCCATATGTAGAAGTGTGTATAAGTTACGGCTTCAGCTATATAAAGCAGAACAGTCTCAAGCTGGCTCCAGATCAGTTTTCATGGCGTCTGTATATAAATATTCACACTTGTCAGTGATGTGTGCAGGTACGCTTTGGCCCACCTACTTTGCCTATGTGCTGTTAAAGCTGTAAATTATATCATTCAGCTACTTAAGAAAAATTTATTCACTTCAATTTCTGTAGACAAGCAACATAACTGCCAACTTCGCACAGTACTGTACCTCCACAGTGAGCTAACACACTTCATCACTGTTCGCTTGACCTGACTGGATAGCAACAGTTGTGCTGTCAAAGATCTTATTATAACCTAGCTTGAGGAAGGCCAACAATTTGAGTGCAATCTGAAAATTATTGATAATTATACAAAATATTTACATCATCACATCTGAAGTAAATATTGGCCCTCTAGATACTTTTGTACCGTTTTTTTTTTTTTTTTGTTATCGCTATGCCTTTTAAATGTCTATAGTGTTGGACACACAAGTTACACTAATAGCCTCTCTACAGCTCAAATTTGAGTAACGATAATGAAATAATAAATACGGAGTCCACTTTGTTCTGTAATGCAGATGCTGTTACCGCCTCTGCAGAAATGAAATCAAGAGCCGGGGTGTAAAAACAAGCCTGGGGGATTTTAAAATTCAAGGTCTAATCTAAAATGATCTACTCATATTTTCTCTCTCTCTCTCTCTTTCTCACACACATACACACATAAACACACACACACTATATCTCACAAATCGCCAGACCAAATGAACATGGCCATAATAATAGAAATAACAACACAATAATAATAATAATTATTATTATTATAACAAAAATAATAACAACAATATTAATAATTATTATTAAATAGTACTCCATGCCCTAGAAAATGGTGGGCGTACATATTTTTGGCACGCTCCAAAGCAATCCCGAGAGTGGGAGGAAAGTGGAGAGGACGTTTGAGGAGACCTTGGATGGAGCTGAAATGGATCTGTGTGGCCCCTGCTGAGGTGGAACGGATCAGCGGAGGAATGGATTCCCCATTTTGGAGGCGCTGGAGCAAGACGAAGCTGGGTCTGATCCAGAGGCCGGGCGTGGGCTTCCCAGCACTGAGCCAATGGGGACAGGACAAAGGGACATACTTACACACAGACACACACACACACAAAGTTGCTCCATCTGAACATTCATATTCAGATTTGCCTCTATCAGCATGATAATTATAACTGAGGAACACATGTTGAGCCACTCAGAATGCAACCAAGTACTTAACTGGGTGGTCTTCACTTAATTTCACGCTGCGGACACACACGCGCACGCACACACCTTTTCCGCACACAGATGTACAGTGTGTTTTTTGGACAACGTGCAAATTCAAAGCTTAAATCAAGTTTAAAAGCTACAAGTTCTTTAAATGTCTGATGTCAGAATGTCATGTTTGGCCTTTTGTTCAGAAAACTAGCACTTGAACGATGAATCAAACTAACAGATGATAAGAAAGATCAAACAAAAGCTTATACCGATAATCTACTGTACAGGATCTATAACCTCAACAGCTCACACTGATTTCAACCATACGTCTATAGTCCTGGGGGTAGAGCTGGGTCTAATCCAAGTTTCTCCTATAAGCCTATCCCTAACCCCTAACCCCTAACCCACACAAATGATACAACACATAGAAAAAGCTGGATCAGATCTAACTCCACTCCATGGACCTTATTACAGTATATTAAGTTTGTCATAAGTAATAAACCTACATTTTGTGTTATGAGGTCATTACCTAGTGTATTTGAGGTGAGATAGAAACAAAACTCAGGCAAGCATTAGTTTTCTCCATCTAGCAAATGTTAAAAATTATTTAAAAAAAAAAAAAGTTTGAATTTGTACTAGGTAATGATGGAAATGTTAGTTTTTTCTGTATAAATGATAGTGTGGGGGATCAAGTCACGTATTTCAGTGCTATTTCTTACTGTTATCTAAATGGGTGCAGACGACATTTATAGATTTCTTGAAAGTTTCTTTTTGTTAACGACCAGGATAAAGTCAAGTGAACTGAAGTCAAGTGAATGAATGAATAGAATAAATCAATGAATCAGCTGTGCACAGGATTCTATTCTTTCAAATCACATTCACGCTATGTTTAGGTCTTTTTCATCAGTTTGAAAGACAAAAAGTTTTTATTTTTACGTTTTTACATTTTAACGGCTTTCAGTTCTAAAATTTGTTTCTATATTTTGCGTATTTTTATTGGAAATGCTGCTAGTGTAGTCGTAATACTGAGTGGGGAAAGTGAGGCTAATCTCTGAACTGGAAAAACTTGCAAACACAAATAAACGACATATCCGCTGTGGTGCAATATTAGCAAAAATGACAAACAGCTTCAAATAGTTTTAAGATTATGATAGGGATAGAAACAAACAAGGAAGATAAACTGTAGCTTGAAACAAACTTGTTTACAAGTAAATAAACGTTTGTCTATTCAATCAGGTCACTTAAAAACTTTTCGTTTGAAAAGTGAGGTCCTTCGGAACAAACCACAAAGCCCTGAGATGAGAAACTAGGGCACCTAAAAAATCCCTTCCATCCATCCATCCATCATCTATACCACTTATCCTGTTTAGGGCTGGAGCCTGTACAAGGGAACATAGGGAATAAGGCATGGTACCTCCTGGATGTGGTGCCACCTCATCACAAAGCACGAGCACACACTCATTCACGCAATCATACACTATGGGTAATTTGGCAACACCAATCAGCCTGCACCACATGTCTTTGGACGCAGTGTTCAAATACTTCAGGGTACACGAAGAGCAAAAAGAATAACAAAAACATTGTTTCCAAAAAGAAAGAAACGGGTTCGGTTTATTCGACAGAAAACAGAGCGGAAGCTCGAAAAAAACAGATACAAGCCCTGAAGCCAGAGAGACAGAGAGAATGAAGAGATGAGGAGGGTGATGATCCCAAAGGAGGTAGAGAAGAGAGAAGTGTGTGTGTGTGTGTGTGTGTGTGTGTGTGTGTGTGTGTGTGTGTGTGTGTGTGTGTGTGAAGGAGTTGAGTGTGTTTGGGGAGCTCCACACTGAGTGAGGGTTCTGCCTCAGTGCCATCTCTGTATTCTTTGGCAGAGAGTCTGTGATAGTGGGTGGAGGGAGTGTGTGTGTGTGTGTGTGTGTGTGTGTATAAGAACTTAGAGGAGGTCAAGCTAGGCTATGGCTCTGCATCTGTCAGCTTCATAAACACACACACGCACACACACCACACGCATGTGCTCACACACAGACACTTTTCTCAGAGTAGAAATGATCGTTTTTCTGTCGGGCCGGCCAAGCAAAACAGCGTCTGCTAACTACTTTATCCCCAAGCTAGCATTAGCTAAGCGCTGTTAACATTCTTAATCACATTAAAACACTGGTAAGTTAGCTGTTTAGCTAGCCAGGTATTAAAGCTAGCATTAGTTAGGACTCAAATCCAAATAATAAGCTGTATCAAACTAAAATGATGGCTTTTAGCATGTTTAGCTAATATATCTAACCAGATTTTGTTAGCAAAAAAGGTCAATGAGAAGAGGAAGAAAATCACCATCAGTAGCTAGCTAACAAACTAATGTTTAGTTGATGTTGCATGATAATAATAATAATAATAATAATAATAATAATAATAACGATCCAGAAGACAGTACATTTTTAAAAATGTATTATTAACTTATATTAATAATGTTAACATTACGCTAAGAGTTAAATGTGGATTTAGTTTCTGTATTCAGGAACGATTGTGGAATCGATCATTTGTTCCTAATTGTTCTTTTTACAACCATAACTATTGTTACACACATCCCGTTGTACTTATGACTTCTAAAGGAAGAAGAATTTGAAGGAAACCTGTTGGCAACAATCTAGTCAGTGATTTTGGCTCGATAAAGCTAGCTTGGTTAGGATTCACAACATTAAAATATGCTCCACAAGCTGCTTCTTCTAAATGACGGAAAATCTTCACACTTCTATTACAGACATTTTATTGAATAATTGAATAATTGATAACAATTTATTTAAACACCTGAAGTGGTGGTTGTGCGTCTTGTGCAACATTAGCTCGGGATCATCCCTATGTGGAAGGTTTGGACACCCCTTCAAACTCCATGGTCTTTCCTGATTTGTCCATCTTTCTACACTGTAAAACAAGGCGGAAGGAGTCCTAAATATATAACAATCTCATTTAAACAGTTGATATTGAGATGTATATCTGCTACTTCTGCTCTGTAAAGCTTCATAACGGCTCTAATCTGAGTTGCTGGTTGTTAATTGGTGATTTCTGAGGCTGGTGACTCTAAATGAACTTCTCCTCCGCAGCAGAGGTAAGTTTTGGTCTTGCTTTCCTGGGAAGGTCTTCATGAGAGCCAGTTTCATCATGGAGCTTGATGGGTTTTGCAAATGCACTTGACACAATACTGATCTTAATGACCTTTGTGTCTTAAATAAACAACTGACTTAAAGTTGTTGTTACTTAATTCCATAATGCCATGTGTGATTTCATAGTTTTGAAAAAGAGAAAAAAATAGTATCGTTCTAGAGTAGAACAATAAAACATAAATCCAAACTTTAGTTTGGTGTTGTATATGGCACATAATAGGAGCATGGGAAAAGGTCCTATGTTCCCAGAGCCCTATGTTACCCTGGTCTATATACCAAGATGTGAAAAAGTACTTGCGTATACTTCCATATTTGCATGCCTAAATTAAACAATTTTGCCAAGAAGAGTGAGCCAACATTCTTCCACAGTTGGCACAGTTCACATTGTGAAAGACTCGTTGCCAGTTATCGCAATTGCTTGATTGCAGTTGTTGCCGCCAAGGGTGGCACAACCGGTTATTAAGATTAAGAGGCAATTACTTTTTCACATAGAGCCAAGGAGGTTTGGACAGCTTTTTCCCTTAATAAATGAAATCATCATTTAAAAACTGCACTTTGTATTTACTTGGGCTATCTTTGTGTAATATTAAAATTTGTTTGATGATCTGAAGCATTAGTATCCCAATTTCTGAACCAAGCGTGACAAATATGCCCCACACCCGAAAAAAAAAATTTTAATGATGAGGAATGGGCAAATATTTTTTCGCAGCACTGTAGCACAACAATGTAGCAACGATGTTCCCCAGTTCTGTTCCCTATGCGTTTGATGAACTTCTTTCTGGAGACCTCCAAAACCACATAAAATGATATCCATCAGTTTTGTTGTGTTTAAAAACTTTTGAAGCCTTGTTCCAGTAAAATAAACAGGATAATATTCAGGAAGTATTTTATCTTGAAATGGGTCACATTTGTCTCGAATGGAATCAGAGGGTTAATGTGTGTTAACAGAAAAATGAAATAAGGAACATATGCTCCTGAGTGTCCATGTTAAACATTAGCACAATGTTTTACTGTAAATACACTGTCTATTTTAAAACTTTCTTTTCTTGGATATACAGTTGCTTTACTTGGGGCTTTAAGAAAGCTCAGAAAATTCACACACAGTGGTGACATTTTGGACAGAAGGTGTCCCCCGCCCCCCCTCCGCCCATTTGACATGAATTTGGAAAAGCCACACCCCCTAACCACTTACCTGACCTGAGATATCTGAATCCCAGGGGAAGTCAAGGAGCTTTATGAGTTGATCTGCAAATCTTGAAGACCTCTCCTGGTTCAGACTGATCAGATGTTGGTATTAATCAAGATCAATTTTAGTAGTTTTTACCCCACTTACAGAGCATGTAATTACCGCCCCATTTCATACCAGCTCTCAACTTCCATGTTCTCTCTTTTGATTGCTCAACTAACTGAAGCAATCAGGATCAGTTTCTTTTTTGAGTAGAAAAGAATTTTTAAAACTAGAATGGAAACCTCAAGTGTCATACACATACGCACTAATGCACACGCGCACACACACAGAAAAGGAATTCCTCAGGGTTGTATGTTTGATGTTTATTTTTGAGAGCTCCTCCTGCATTGCACTGTTGATGACGGACAAGCCGAATTCCAAATTCAGCGAAACAGAAATAACGCACACATACACACATAGAAACAAGAAAACACACACACTCACAGTAAACGCACATACACACGCTTGTATACGCACATGCAAGACAACATCCAAAGGGCTGTGCACCGCAGTGTGATAGATACAGACAGAATCACCAGTGTCTCTGGTTTCCATGCATCAAATCCGGATGCTGATTGGCTCCTCATTCCTGTCCGTCACAGCATGGCACATTCTGACTGGCCGTTTTTGCTTCATGAGATTCCTCCCCTCCCGTCCCCCACCACCATCATCCCCATTCACTTCCCCACAGTTTTCAGAGTCTTGTGTGAAAAGGCTCGGTAAAGGTGTAGCAAGGCTCGGCGCGTTGCGGCCCAAGTCCACTTCAGTCCAGGTTGCTTCGGTAAGGCCACAGCAGGCTCATGTGAGATGGAAACGTCCCTTAAAAAGTCTCAGCTGCCGCCTTTGGCTATCTTGCTGTAGCTACAGGCTGGGCCGCTGGCGGGTCGTGTCATAAGAACGCACTACCTGGGATTGAGACACAACCCCGTGCTCTTCCTGGGAGAATGCATAGCCATCTGCAGAGAACGAAAACGACCAGTTCATTTTCTCTACTTGACACTTATTTGTAATTACAAATTACGCTCAGTGGCACTCACGTGAGACGGTCTGCTGCACGGAGCTGGAGCGCCCCACGCTGGACGGCGTCTTCCTGAACACCCGGGTCAACAGGTGGGCACGCTCGTTCAGACTGAGCGGAGAGAGAGAGGGAGAGAGAGAAGTTAATCATCAGTCAGAAAGCAGAATGGATCACTGATTTGCTAATCAAGAGTTCCCATTCAGAGATCAAAACACAGCAAGGAAGGAAAAGTCTAAGTACTGCTTTGAAGGACGCAGATTAAACTTCTGACAGACCGTGACGTTTAGCATAGGATTAGCTTCAACCTGCGTCCGTGAAAGCAGGCCACGGTGACCGACAGGTTAAAAATTAAACCACAGGGCACACAGAAAACACAAATTTTACCACCAGTTCTCAAGGTCACATGCTTGATGCAAATGCTGTGCCAATATTTGACTGATCACAATTCAGAATTTAGCACCCTAAGCCCACTCTTACTGAAGTACTGACCTCAAGGGCAGCATTTCTTTAAAGCTCAAAAGAAAACTTCAATCCGGCTAGACATGATGTCATTATATGGCACCATTATTGGTGCACTTTTCATCACATCCTAGTTAGTCATGCTCAAAAAAAAATGGACACTTGAAGCTGATCTCGGCGTCTTTTAAAAGTGCTGTTCATGCTGAATCTAGGTGCACACTTCCGCATAGACGTCTACAATTAGCTAGCGTCACTCTGATTGACAGGGTACATTAAGAAAGCCTCTTCCGCCCAAACAGCAGTCAACGTCCAGCCACCGACCAGCTGGTGCCACTGGTAGACGAACTTGCCTCCTGACAAAAATCTGTTTATTATCATTTTTATGAATGAATGAAAGTGTTCACTTCTCTGGGAAGGCCACATGCTGTACTTCCATCAAATTTGGTGAAAGCTCAGAGAACACCTGGCTTCTAAATGGGACAGACCTTATTTTGAGAACGTGCTTTTGCTGCCTACCTGGGGAGCAATTGGAATATCTTCTGACTGGAATATAGCATATAATTCTGAAATGCCTGCTAAGCGGTGTCTTGAAATCACATCTGAAGCTGTCATTGCCATCTGTTCTCCGTGGTTTAAATGCAAAAAAAATTAAATCAATCAATATCTAAACAACGTTTTACCCAAATTTATGCCTCCAAAATGAAGACGTCTGATTTGCCCCGAACTCTAAATGCGATTTTGAATGAAGCTGAACCCAAGGGCGCTCGGCCCGTCCTATGATAAACAGACCCTAAAAAAGATAGAGTGATGACTCCGAGTGATGATCCCTGTGATGATACCACGATGTCTCTCTATAAATCAGATGAAAGC
Source organism: Clarias macrocephalus (assembly GCA_011419295.1). Taxonomy (NCBI): domain Eukaryota; kingdom Metazoa; phylum Chordata; class Actinopteri; order Siluriformes; family Clariidae; genus Clarias; species Clarias macrocephalus. Next base: position 20,348 of record JAAGKR010005155.1, on the reverse strand, counting down.
GATCCCATCCATAAACATCAGGGAATGATGTAAATCCCAGCCATAATGGAAGATGGCCAAAGCTGCTCAAGGTTACATCTGAGAGGCACGGCGTACGGCAGAGGAACTTAGACGGGGTGGAGAGAAGACACAATACTCATGCTGGAAGGACGCCTCGATATGTTTGGCTTTGTCATGAAAGCGGTAGGAAACCGTAACCGTGGCACGACTGCCTGCCAAAGAAAATGCCATCTGCTAAACGCATGACCGGTCAGATGAGGTGAGCGATGGAGAGATAAATAAAGAAATAAACAACCGGACGGACGCGGAGGTTTTGCCGAGAAACCTGAGCTCCGTGTTCCTCTGTCAGTCCAGCGGAGTCCTTTCTCAAAACAGAAGCTTTGTTTCTGCACATCCTTTTGCGGATACTACTCCCGGACTCCTTGGGTCACCGAGTCTGAACCTTTAACATAATCATCTAAACCACAACCCAACACACGGGTTTGAAATTTTTTTAAAAAGCAGCTCTTGTACTTTCAGCGAAACTCAGTCCCATTTTGCATGTTTGCTGTATTAAATGAGTGTAATTAGCTCGAGTAGGAGAAATGGAGCAGAAAGCCGAACCCCAGGCATCGAGCCAAATAATGTCCTCATTAGAAGCCAGTTCTGTCAACTCCAGCAAGCCACAAATCAGTGGCCTAAACATCGTGAAAAAAGAGGCTGCACATTAAACCAGTGACAAATCGTACTGCCAAGGGTTGAGTTAAATCGAGATCTACAGGCTTCAACTACTTGACCTAATCTGTAGGAAAATTCAACACTCCTCTATTCCATAAACACATACAGAACAAATATTAGGGCTGTCAGAAGCAATTCCAGAGCTTTTCAGAATATTTACATGGCCGGGAGCCAAAGAAGCAAACCGGTCATGGTCTTTGGGTAAGAGGGGCATTCTGTCCTTCCTCTATCATTCACAGTAACACTCGTCAGTCCTGGGTGTCTATGAGCTCATGTATGTAAAAGTGGAAAGATCATGCTTTCCTAAGAGAGCCCTGTGACATACATATACTTCATGTACAGTATCTTGTACGTTGCATGCGAAACCTTTGCTCTACCAAGATGGTAGTGCTCAGGAAATACAAGGGGAGTTCAAGTCAAACTGGGACTGTTGATTGCGCATACAGTAATAATAACACAGTTATGAGAATAAAAACGTATTATTTTTTTCAGTATAATCCCCTGCTACACTAATGCACTTATCCCAGTTTTCACTAAAGCTTATAAGTTGGAAATTTTTGTCAGTATACTGGAGTCATAATCGGACTGCCTGATTCATGTCTGAAACACCTCTCAGGAACTCTTTAATGCCTGTTCCAACCAAGCATGTGGAAATAGCTTGGAGCGAGGTCAGGACTGTACATTGCTAAATGTTCACGGGAACGACTGCAGTGGGCTAACAGCCGGGATCGTCACTCACGGACATACAGGCTTCTTTAAAATGTTTGCACCATTCAAATGTTTTACTGTGGCTACGTGTCTCATCACTGTACTGTGCTTGATGTCTTCTGTAAATGTCAGCCTTCGTGCACCAGAAAGACCCGGTTTGACTTGAACACCTGTCGTATATACTACTTTATATATATACTATATACTATACATTTCCAGTGGTTATGTATTAGATTACACAATTAAAACCTCAATTATTAAATGAATTAGAATTTGACAGCCCTAATACATACATTTCCTACACACTTACAGACACAGAAACACACACACACCCTGTTCCTAGAGCCACACAAACCTGACCAACTTAGCGCCGTCTGGCAACGCAAAGTGTGAAGAAATATTTAAGAAAAAAAAAAACATAAATGTCAGATGAGATGAAGGAAATGAGGTGAATATGAGGTGAGAGGATTAATGATAAGGATGAGGATGAGACGGTAGAGTTCACTCTGAGTGTGTGTAACAAAGCACACGCAGGCAGGTGAGCTCTACCTGAGGATGTCCAGGTGAAAATCTAGGGCACTGCAGCTTTGGGCCTGTGGAGCGTTGGTGTAGGGGTTAAACATATATTATAGCAAAAACACTTGAACAAAGAAACAATTTGGACAATAATTACACTCGCAGGGAACATGGTGTAAAATACAACCTAATATTCTAATGAGGACGCTTGATTGACATCTCACCTGAGAATTCTGGCACAATGGCACAATGAACCAGGACTGTTTAAACACGCATGAACCAAAGGACGAACCCATTTTCACGCTATTCTTCAAGAGTTTTGATTAGTTTCAGTAAAATTTGTCAAATTTCAATGTAAAAATTGACAATAAATAAATAAATAAATAAAATTACAAGTCGACCTAAACAGTTGACTTCCTGGAATTTTTTCAAAAAATTACAATATGTTTACAAATCTTTCAAATAAGTTCTAGTGGTGTCAATTGTACTATATTTTAAAAGTATTATAAAAATAAAAAAAAAGTATTTGAGGATCGTTTTTAACACATTCAACAAATATGAGGAATTTCTTCTATTGTTTGAGTGAAACACTTGATTCTTTATATGTTGTCTAAGAATAGTGGTGACGTTTATCTGGCAACTTTACAGACATTGGGACTCCTTTTTATAAGGTTGTTTAAAATCGTTAAAATCAATTACAGTCCTATCCTGTTGATATTTACTTGTACTGTATTATAAATGTGCAATGTTGGAATAATGAAATGCAGACAATCTGGTTAGCGGAAACATCATGCAGTTTTATAATATCTCAAACGTTAACATTTAACAAATGTTCAATTAAAATCTCTCAAATGGGACCAGCAATGCGTGCAGTGGCTGGGTGGTATGGGGTGTGGCAACCCACCAACAGTGGGGCTCCAACCCGGATCCTCAGATCCCAAAAGCAACAACCTATAGCCTTAGCCGCCTGAGCCACAACTCCCACGTTTTTGCACTTAATGTGTTCTTGTAAAAAATATTTCCCCTTAAAGGTAGCTTTTGGAAAGGTAGGAAGCAGTTGTGTACATTCCAATCACTGATCAGAATTCTGATCAAAAATCCTGTTAGAAATGTAGGTGAGGTCAGACACTGAATGAATGGATGTTAATCAGCATAAATGCTCCTAACAAAGGTTACAATTTTGTTGAACTGAGGTTGTATTTGCAAAGTTTTGTTTGGAAAGTTCATTCAACATTATCTCAATATCATTTTAACAAAGTCATTCTAACTTTCAAAAACAGCAGTGTCCCGATGGTGGACGTCGTCACAACATCAAGTTCATCAACAATTTCTCAGTGAGAATGCAACCAAGTGGTGTCACACACAGGTTATAAAAATATAGGAAATAATATCATCTAGCTACGATCTTTAGCAAACGTTCCAGAAGATTAGTTCTGCCCACTTAACACTGTAATTTCTATTACGTATTAAACACTAACCATGGATTTTAGTTCCCTGGGGCTCTAAATAAAGTGAAATAATTAACAAAGGAATTTATATAAATCCACATGAGATCTACTTCCATACACACACACACACACACACACACACACACACACACACACACACACACACACACCACCCCTCACTCAGAACAAAAGGCAGACTAAACACTAAAGCGAGGTGTAAACTGAGTTGATGTGGTGAATCGGAACGTTTCGGATCGGGACACACACCTGCGGCCGCTGGCATCTCTGAGGACAGCTGCGCCAGGATCAACAGCCCGCGCCTCCAGCTCCTGCACCTCCTCTAGGAGAGTCTTCCTAACTGTGCGCCTCCCTCTGCACACACACATGCACTATGATCACAAACCTATAGCAGTTAGTTAATCCAACGTGCATGTTCACGAGCGGAGCGTGTAACATACTGTAAACCGCGACTGTGGGTTGATTACTCACGCGTTCCATGCCACATCTTTGAGCAAGCACGCAGCCGGCACCAATATCAACCCCAACCAGAAGCTCCAGCACTGCATGACCTTGCCGGCCTGTGGAGAACCCCCCAGAAACAAAAACAACATTACAACAACATCGCTACGACTTTAATCAGGAAGCCTCCCTGTCTGGTCACTGCACAGCTGTAGCTGGACACGGTGACCTCTGACCCCTGCAATGTGGGGCGGTTAATCATCACGTCAGACGCTGTCTCCGAGTTTGACTCTCTCTCTCTCCTTCTCTTTTTTTTTCTGTCTTGTCTTTCCTCTTTATTAACTCTCCTTACACGGTATAAACGAATAACTGATAAATCTGAAAAAAACATTTCTTAATAAATATATCTTATAATCTTATAATAAAGATGAAAAGGTTTTGCCTGGCTTTACAATGCATCAATATTTCTATAGCAAAAGAGAAGCTTATAACTCTTTGATAAAAACAATGTGTACACATAACGGCAACAAAAACATGACAAAATGATCTGGAATGTCGACATTTACCTCAAATGTCTTGACAAAGTCTTTAAAAAATTGTTGTACAACTTCATTTAAGCTGTTAATACAATTAGCATTAACTCTATGCTAAACTAATACGTCTGCCATGTTGAGGAGCAATAATACACACTTTTGTGTGGAACACTGTTGAATAAGTCGCATTTACAGACGCTTTTTTACCGTATATTTTATGCAGACTGTAAAATGGTGATAGGAGCCTCCTGTTATTGCAACACAGTTTACTTTTTTGTCCTGTTAGCGCAGCTGGTTCATTCACTTAAAGAAGAGATTTTACTTTCCACCATGCTAATATCTGCTTGGCATCTGTTCGATTTGTTTAGATTAACACAATAAAGTTGCTCCTTAGCATGACAAGTCATATAATTGTAGCCTAATTCTCTCTCACACACACACACATTCGTAAGTGTTATAATACACTAGCGCAAATATCTGTATCTGTCATTGACGGGAAAGGAGTTTTTAGAAATAGTCAAAACGTTAAAGCTAAAAATAAGCAGCTTTAATGTAATGAAGTCCACGTACGTCTTTAATTAAACTTATTAATACGGAAAAATACAATTTTGTAACGTTGAGCATTTTACACCTTTTTTACACTAAATTGTATTTTTTTCATCATCAGCCAAATAAATACACTCCCTGTTCGGTAATCGGAGAGCGAATCACAGATGAGAAAAATTCAAAGATGAAATTTTGAATTTAAATTTCACTTCAGCGATGCTATTTCAGCAGTGAAAATGTGAACTAATCCCAGTAAAAATATTCAGTTAAGATTTTCATATGACTACCTACTGGTGCAGGTGTTTGTTTACACTGAGCAAGTAGCTTATTAGTAGCTTATTTTAAAGTAAGTTATTAAATCCGACACGTAACTGATCATGACAACATCATCTTGATTTCACATACAGTAGATGCAGCTTACGCTTCAGGCAGATATTGAAGTACTGCGTAAGGTCCATTAAATTCTGTCATGCGGTCGATTTAAGACGAGCCCACGGTTTGACGCATGCGCAGTACGCTGTTAAAATCTGTGGTTTATTATCTGGAACAAAACTGCTCATTAATTTCTCTTATACTCAACATTTTGATTTCAATTTCTGGCGCAGGTTTAACTTTAGGAAAATACCAAAAGGACTGTTTCATTAAATTTTGTCCAGCCAGTATTGCAATTTATTTGCTCAGGGTGGACAGACAAACAGAACGACATACATACATACATACATACATACATACATAAAATTTGTTGAGACTCGTTTCTGATCCTCCAATGTATGAAACGTTAAGATATTGAAAGAGTTTGTTCTAACCAATGTACAGATATTGGTTTTAGATACTGAGTTCCTATATACTGTAAGCCACATGGCCTTGACAAAAAAACATCCCTGTCTGGATCGTGATCTAGATCATGGGATTTCCCATGACTTCAGGAAATACTAGCTGTTAATCTCTGGATGATCTGCAGGTATCTGATGAATAGTGTGTGTGTGTGTGTGTGTGTATGTGTGTGTGTGTGTGTGTGTGTGTTTGTGTGTGTGTGCGCAGACTCATAATTTAAGTTTCCTGCTCAGCTCAACACTTGTGATGGACTGGATGCTTCTCAGCCCTAAAAACCATGAGGAGGCATTTCCTGTGACAGCTGCACGCAGGCCTGGTCAGCCTGTCTTCTCCCGATGAAAACGGGTCTCAGGCTAATCCCTTGTATGCGTCCTCTCACTCACACACACACACACACACAGACGTGCACACACATGATATTAGATGGAACGATATCATTAGGACACAGTGATGGAAGAAACAGATGTATGAGAGCAAGAAAATGAGAGGAAGGATGAAGAGATGAACAGGGAAATTTAAGAGCAAAAAAAGGCATATCCCGGGTTTCTTTCCGCTCCCTAGCATTGAGAAAGAGCAGCTGCAGGGTTACTTGAGTACGTTCCCAAATTTGACATAAATTAAATTAATGTGCTAAAGGCCATTGGAGAACACAATCCCTCATCACGCCAAAGACTGAAGGTTCCAATTTAACCCTGTCTTAACATAGTGTATAAACATACATACATATATTTCTAAAGTATGTATACACACACAGGGATACTGCGCACATTGTGCTGGAAAAGCCAGACAGCATTTCAGGCGTTCCACAATTCCAAACACAGTCGTCTAGTTAAAAGCAGGCAAATTGAGGTGGCGCCCCCGGAGCCGACAGCGAAGCCGGGGCTCGGGTGACCACGCGGCAGGTGCGGGGTCTCTACACCTGGCTGGACGCTCATAAATCCATGCCTGAGCTCCAGTCATGCTGACGCAGAACACCCAGAGAGCGTCGCCAGCGAGGGCAGTCTCTCTAGTTGCCGCGACTGTCCATGTGTAGAAAAAGATTTTGAACTTATTTCTGAGTGAACCTGTTTATTATTTTATTATCAAACTTATAAAGTTTCCTCAGACTGAACGGCTAAAAAGTCTAGTCCATGAAACAGTCCTTCGGTGTTTTCCTAAAATTAAACCTGCGCCATAAATTGAAATCACAATGTTGAGTAGAAGTGACGTTATGAGCAGTTTTGTGCCAGAAAATAAACCACAAGTTTTAACAGCATATTGTGCATGCGTCAAACTGTGGACACGACTTAAATCGACCGCATGTCAGAATTTAATGGACCTTACGCAGTACTATGTCATGTTGATCACCTGATCTCTCCTGGCTAGCATATATTAGCAGTGTAGAAGTTCTATTAAGAAAGGAAATGTGTCACGTGACAGGAAAATCGCTCAGTTCATAAACACTAATTAATATTTATATACGTAAATTGATCAAGCATCAAAATGCCATCAATAGAGGGACCTTGGACTTTTTCAGTAATGACCAGTGGGAACAGATATATATTATTTTCCTGTCATTCTCATGTAATAAAATTGTGGAACAAAATTATAAATGTATACACAGGATTTATTTTACTCCAGTCGGATTACACGCGATGAACGTTGTGTCCTTGATGCAGAACACATTTTGGATGTATATTCCATCTTTTCTGGCATTGCACAGAGCTGCAATTCTTCTAGACATCTGTTCATATTTTCTCAGTGAAAGCCTTAGAGGTGACATACGACAAGACCCCAGTGAAGTACCTTTTTGGTACACAGTCTCTACTATAAGATTGGGTTCAATTTCTTACATGGCAAAGAGATTTATTTTGCCGAATTGGAATAAACGACATCCACCAACATTTGCTCTTTTTAAAAGAACTGTTAAAACAGATAACTCAGTCGAAGGTGTTGTAACATACAGGTTACAATGTAAAACGGTATACATTTAAGACTTTGGGAGCCCATTCTGAACCTGCTGCAGCCCTTTACACATTAATATTCCATATTTGTATATTTGTTATGGACTTTATTTATTTATTTATTACTTTTTATTTCAAATTTTTGATTTTCAACTTGAAAATGAAAGCTCAATAAAGAATTAAATAAAGAAATTATACAAATATTGCACACACAAAACAACTGTATTGTTACAGTTTTTTTATTAATTAATGTATTATTATTTTTATCATCATCGTAATTTTTACAACTTTTGGTCTTCATAAGAGCAGCTGGTTGAAGTAAAAGTTAAGGTGCTCCTAAGAAGGTCCCTAAAGTCCAAACACAAATGGATGACTAAGCTAAGCTCAGAAGAACCTGCACTTCCTGTCCAAAAAGGATTTTTTTTTTTTTGGTTTTTACAACATTGTGGCAATGCTAATTGTTATAGATTTTAAAACACTTTTTTTTTTTTGAAAGTTTGAATTATTTCAATGAGATGACATCTACATGACAACTACATATTACAAACACAATGTTTATTCCAAGCATTTATTTGTATGTCTGAACTGAAATATATTCTTGAAATGCTCATAGTGCTGATTCTTTCCCTGACCAGGACCCAGGAAACTGGGTCAGAGTGCCAGTGTTGAACTCTAGTCATGGGTCCATGTGAGATCTGTCAGAAAATGCCAGTACAAACACGTAATATCCAAGATCCATTCTGTGATAAATAATGGTTGATAATCTGTCCTTTTGAGGTTGTACTCTGAACATTCATTCAAAGTTCATTAATTCAAAAAAATTACAATGTCATTTTATCAAAGTAATTCTATATATTCTCTCTCTCTCTCTCTCTCTCTATATATATATATATATACATATATATAAAACCAATATCTCTTATTGAATTTCTAAATTCCTGAAATGGTTCCTTCACTGAGAACACGCCTGAAGCTCCTGAGTACTTAAAAGGTTCTTGTATGGACAACACCACTAAAGTTCCTGAGATTCTAATCAGTTCCTAGGTTTCTGAAATAGTTCCTGCATCGAGAACATGCATGAGACGCATAGGCTTTAGATTAGAATCATGCCTGGAGTAGTGTAAGTTCCTGAGAAAGTTCCTGCGGTAAAATTAAACCTACTGCATGTCATCATCAGCTGTGTGCTACAGTGGCTGTGAAAAATGATCGAGTGTGTGTGTACTTGCCTGGCCAAGCATGTCCGGGGCGATGGGAATGTGCGGCCAGATAAAGGAATACACGGCAAAGAAGAGCATCCAGAGAACCATGCTGCCCCAAACGGCAAGATGGGAGAACTGCAGACGGAGAGAGAGAGAAAAAAAGGCAGAGGTCAAGTGATGGGAGGACAGAAGAATGAAAAAGAAAGTCATGGTCATTCTCAGTCGTTCTGAATATAAAACTAATCCAGACGGGGCCACCCTGCCGCCCACCTGTACAGACACCCGCCCACCTGCCAGCCTGCCCACCTGTTTCTCTCTCTCTCTCTTTCTCTGTAACGAGACCCTACGTGAATTCTTCAGCCAGTCTGCTGCGTTAAAGGGGTTTCCCTGAGTGGACAGCTGAACAGACAATCCCTGTCTGCATAAACCCATCTCAATCCACCCACACACACACAGTATAAATGAGAACATGGAGGCAGAGTATATGGGAGTAGTGTAACGTAATCACGTCTATCTAAAGACGTGGCAGATTCCTGACACATTTTCTGAGCTCATGGAGGAGCAGGCCTTCAAATAAGAACTGAAAATAAGTTTCCCGTCGAGCTCGGTGTGTGTGTGTGTCATAATGATCTCATGGTTTAAAATCCTGACCTGTTACACACAACACACAAAGAATAGAACTGAGAATTCGGGGGAAAGGCATTTCACTCAGGTTTTCCACTCTCGGTGGTACACTACCAAAATCCTCTAGTTCTTGCTGCATCAACAGGAATCCATTCCTCCTTCAAGGCAAACTTGCAATTCCTGTCTACAACTGTTTTAAATCACAGAAAACGTTCCTCCAACTTGAAATTTCAACTCAGCCACACTGGCACAGTCTTTTCAGCTTCTTCCAGCGGCTCCTTTCCCGCCTACAGAATGATGTCACACCAACATGGCCGCCTCAAGGTCCCGCTCTACTTCTACATGAGTCTACAGCAGTACTGACTTCAGATCAGTTCAGAGATGCCTGATTAACTCTGTAACTCTGACCAAACTGACCGCTGATAGGAGAAGCTCAACAACATTCAAGTTACATTCAATTTTCAATTAAGTTTTAACAGGCTAGAGTGTTGATAATGCTATTCATTATCAACACTCTAGGCTGGCTAGCTTGTTACTAACACCACTCACTATTGTCTTAAGCTTAGCTGGTTGTTAAACCTACTTGTCACTGTCTGTAGGCTAGATTTTGGCTATTTCTACTCGCTATTATCCGTTGAGTAGTTTGTTGCTAATAATACTCACAATTGTTTACTGCATAGCTTGTTGCTAACGCTGTTTGTTACTGTAGGCAGCCTAGCTTGTTGATAGTGCTAATCTCAATCGTATCTTGCCTAGCTTGTTGCTAAATGCTACTTGTCACTGTCCATAGGCTAGCTTGTTGCTAACACTACTTGTCACTCTCTGCAGGCTAACTTGTTGCAAATGCTACTCACTGTTATCCACTGCCTAGCTTTTTGCTAATGCTACCTACCACTGTCCACAGGCTAGCTTGCTGCTATTGCTACTCTCTAATGTCTGCCGTCTAAGTTGTTGCTAATTCTACTCATTACTGCAGCCAGGCTAGCTTGTTGCTAACACCACGTGCTATTGACTAAAAACTAGCCTGTTGCTAATGCTACTTTGCACTGTCTGCAGACAAGATTGCTGCTAATGCTACTCACCATTATCTGTAGACTAGCCTGTTGCTAATATAACTTGTCAGTGTCTGCAGGCTTGTCACATTCCACAGGATAGCTTGCTGCTAATGCTACTTGTTTCTGTAGGCAAGCTAGTTTGTTGCTAATGCTGTTCACTATTGTCCACTGTCTAGCTTGTTGCTAACACTACTTGTCAATGTCCACAGACTAACTTGCTACTAACTCTACTCACTTTCATTTGTAGACTAGCCTTTACTAACGCAACTTGTCAGTGTCTGCAGGCTAGCATGTTGATAACAGTACTCATGACAATCTGCTAGCTTGTTGCTAATGGTACTTGCTTCTGTAGGCAGGTTTTTTGGTACTTTAGTACTTCGCTGCATGTCACTGTCCATAGACTAACTTGTTGCTAATTCAACTTGCAATTCTCCTGATGCGATTTCAGTCTGCAGCATTATTATAAATGTGGGCGGTGCCAGCAGCACTGCACACAATGGATTGGCTGCTTTCGGTGCATTTTAGAGCAGGAAATGAACAGAAGAACTGGAGAAGCTGAGGCTGTACTGTACCCGAGTCCATGCAGTGGTCTCCATCCCGGCCTTCAGACACACTGTGACCACCACGTACTGCACAAAGAGAGGAGACAGGATTAGAAATATCACTAATGACACACACTCATCATTCACACAAACACACACACACCTGAAAACAGCGTTTACACAGATGCAAGCCACAAACTTACCCACAAAAAAAAAAAAAAAAAACTAATCTAATGTACTGTACATGCTCAGACAGAAGGCTCACGTCCATCACACACACACACACACACACACACAAACACACACACACACACACACACACACACACACGTGCACATCAAAGCTGTGAGACAGGCACACACACAGACCCCATGAGAGCAATTCATTACGGCTTTAAGAGAGCCGGTATCTTGCATCTCCTCCAACATCTCCGGCACATTTCACACAGTCTGGCATTCACACACGCATGCACACATACACACACACACACACACACACACACACACACATACACAGCCTCCCTTTCAATCAAAATGAAACATGGGTCTGAAAACACAGATGTGAAAGCTAACGACGGCAGGAAGTCTCGTCACGAAAAAGTGAAGATCTGAGCTGCGGGAAATCGTTTAAGTTTTAATAACAAACGGCAGGCAGCCGATAAAACCGCAGATTGTATTCTTTCCTGGGAACCTGTTTTAACTTGTGATTTCATCCGGAAAGAGTGACACGAAGAAAAAGATAACGGATATTTTAAGATACAGCATTGTTCAAGTCAGAGGCTTCGAGACATTTTGATTGGCTGAGAGCCTAATGATGTAACCCAGTATTTACAAACTTTGCTAAAACTATGAAAGCTATGAAAAACTACACGGTGCCGCGTATAATAGCGGTTCTTCAAGACTTCAAGACCTTTTCCTAACAGATTATCCTAAACCGAAACGATGCCAAATTCCTCCAAGTTTCTCCTATTTCATTACAAAATTTCCTGAACTTATCACGATTTCAGCTCACGAGACATCGACTGCGATGGTTCTGCTAAGAAGCGGTAAGTTCCTGCTATGAATCATGATCGTGATCACGTCACAGTGATGGATAATGGAGTGATTATTCCCAAGCAATGCAGCGCCACCTAGTTAGTCCCACGTTCGGCTGCGTTTGGAACTGACATGTAGAACACTATACTGAATAATGTGGTAGAACGCAGAATCAAAAAAGAAGGCAGCTTACTGAAACAGGATTGATGATGTTATTTGGGATTTTGGCCCCTAGAAAATCTTGGCTAGCTCGACAGGAATGAGAAAAGCTGAAAACGGGTTGCTTATATACAGTATGCTTATATTTAGTATAGTCTGAAACGCTGGCCTCCCAGGAGCTCCTTTAATGGCCCAAACATGTGGAAGTGGCTTGGAGCGAGGTCAGGAGTGTACAGGGATGCGGCAATAACTCCCATCTGAGTTTCAAATGGTGCTGGTGAATGACTGCGTGTACAGCTCAAGTTGGTGATAAGTTATCAGTCGATTTTAAAGAACCACTCGCTAAATGTTCACTGGAACGACTGCAGCGGGATCCGAGCCACCTCGTCTGGGATCCTCATTCACGAACATTCAGGCTTCTTTACACCATTGCACCACTGAAAGGTTTTACTGCAGCTAAGAGTCTGTAAATGTCTTTTTTTTTTTTCAGGAGAAAGTCCTGGTTTGACTTGAACACCCCTCGTATTTTTTTCTTCAACCGGCATTAATTTAACTTCAAAGAAAGCCTTGATATGAGATACATGTTGAAGCATAAAACGAACAGCGCTTTTTCAGCGCCAGCGCACGCTACTCCTTCAACACGGGGAAGACGAGTGTGTTAACTTTGGCTATAGAAATGAGGGAATAACGACAGTTTGAGCTCAATATCGATTAATGTTTACGGCAACAACATGGTGTGCTGTGTGTGACTGGCTGATTCTCACCGTGTACACAATGTTTCCCACAAAAAGGTAGTCCACGCTGTTTCCGTTGGGGAATGGAGTGTCTACATACACACACACACACACACACACACACACACACACACAAAAGAGTGGTGAGAGAGAGAAAAAAAAGAAAAGAAAGTTACTTAGACACTTAAAGCTGCTGTGGGTTTTTGTATCTTGGTGAAAGCCAAATATCCAGCATTTTGCAATGAAGTAAAAGCATTACAGAATATAAGCTGTGTATAATTTTATGTAAATTATGCGTATGAAATTCATCCACCAGAGAAGGAGCCACTTTGTAGGAATTTCGTCCCAGTACGGAATAATTGGTGTAATTAAATCATGTGGATTTATTCAGAGTCGGTTTTGTCGGAACTTATGTTTCGATTTACGTCAGAACCTGAGACAGTGAAGTATGATCCAACAGCTCCAAAATGTGTGTATGTGTGTGTGTGTAGGGATGAACAGGCTATTTACCGTGTTCCAGTACTTTCAGCGGAAACCAGAAGAGAATGATAGAATGGATAAGAGCGTTTATACAGTGACCCCAAAACACCTGAAAAGAGAGAGAGAGAGAGAGAGAGAGTGAGTGAGAGAGCAAAGCCAACTCAGACACCACATTGCCAAGACATACAGTGGCCACACAAACAGCTTCTCTACACCTACACAACCGGCTTAGTGTCCTCCCGATTACCCCTAAACACACACACACACACACGTACCCCCAAGCCCCCTGCCTTAAATGAATAACTTCCTTATTCGATCTCTCTGAATTTCATCGTAATCGCCAGGGTGACTGCGTAGTTTTCGCACTTTTTCAACTGTGTCATTTTAAACGTCGGTGCAAATGCCTAAATGAGTCGAAGTCCCAAAATGCACTGCAGACGGGTCATTTGTGACATTCGAGGGAAAGAAGAAGCGATAGATTTGGCCTGACTAAAAGACTAAAGTGCCACTGCATAGCAGAGATAAACGCAGAGCTACTGTAGATACCAATGCACGGCTAAGGGAAGGTGGTTGAATGGCATTATGGCTAATGTAGGAAGCGGTTAAGCAAAGAAAACAAACAAAAACAGGATTATAAAAAAATGTTGTTGGATGTTGTTAAAGATGATGTAAACTTTTGACATCTGAACTACAGTTTTCGCTCCCACCCTGAGTATATGTGTTGGAGTTGGGATGCGTGTGTGTGCATGTATATATGTGTGTGTGTGTGCATTTGTGTAAGTGTTACCTTGGTGTTAAAGCCGTCTGCGTTCTGTGTGATGCGGTACAGCTGTGGGAAGCGGAGCATGTTCTGCTGGCTACAAGGACGATCGAAAATCCCCAACGTGAAAGGAGGGAGTGCCGTGAAAATCTGCCACACACACACACACACATATTTAACCAATACACACACAGACTCATTGAAAAAATATTTATGCTCACAAATGATAAAAACGATCTGGCAGTTCATGTTGTGTATTTAAACAGAACGAAAGCGAACCCATTGTGTACTTTTATAGTGTTTCGTATTTAAACTACAAACACACAAAGAAATACAAAGAAGTGAATGAGATAAACACTGAGACTCTGCGTGTGCTGTAGATCAGTACGTCCAAGATGACATAATGATGATGTGTTCTATGATGAATGAGCAACAATACATTGGGCAAATATTTGATTTAGATAAGATAACGGATAGATGATGTTTATAAGCACTTCATGTCATTTTTGTCATTCTACTGTTCACACGTCATTCTTGTCATACTGCTGTTCCCAGATCATTTTTGTCACAATACTGTTCCCATGTCATTGTTATCATACTATCGTTCAAATGCTGTCCCCAGGTCACATGATGTTGTTCAAACGTCATTTTTGTCATACTGCTGTGCCCACATAATTTTTGTCATACTGCTTGTTCATGTCATTTTTGTCATACAATTGTTCCCATGTAATTTTTGTCATACTGCTGTTCCCAGGTCATTTTTGTCACAATAATGTTCACATGTCATTTTTGACATACTACTGTTCACACGCTGTCCATAGGTCACATGCTGTCATACTAGCATTCACGTAATTTTTGTCATACTGCTGTTCCCATGTCATTTTGTCATAATACTACATGTTGTTTTTGTCTTACGACTTTCTACTGTTTATAATAATTTTTTATCCTGCTACTGTTCACATGCTGTCGCCAAGTCATGTGCTGTCATTTTACTGTTAAATGTCATTTTTGTCATACTGCTGTTCGCACGTTAATTTTGTCATTCTGCTGTTACTTAATGATTTTTGTCATACTATTGTTCACAAACAGTTCTGAATTTGCCACAGCGCCCCTGCCACGCTGTAATGTCCCGTGGAAAAAGAGGGTGTAAGATGTACTGCTATGTTCTGGATTGTTACGGGTTTACTGGACGAGATCGTTAGACTTACCACGTTATAGAGTCCGATGCACCAGCGCTCAAACAGAATCTGTCCAGAGAAGCCATTTACAAACGCAAACCACAACTGGAGGAGGGAAAGAGGTGTGGACAAAGCAATACAGAAAGAGAGAGAGAGAGAGATTAAGACAGAGAGACAGACAGACAGTGACAGAGAGTAAAAGTATTTATTAAGATAACATCAAACCTTTTTTGACAGCTCACACACACACCCACCCACACACACCCACACACACACAGTCTATCCCCCACTGCTCTTTGCCAACCCAGACAAAGACAGTCAATGAACTTTGACCCTGAAAGCTCATCCTTGCTAGCAGGTAATCCCAGCTAATAACCCTACATTAGCCTTCCCGCACACACCCCTCCCCCTCCTCCCAACAGTCTCACACAAGTGATGTGCTTACAGCACAATGCACAAACACACAGGACCACTCACACCACAACATACCTCGACACGGTGCTTCTGTTAACATGCACAGTCATGCACTGTGACACACACACACACACACACACAGAAAGCATGGCGGAGGGGGGCACATTGCAGCACCTGCTGGAATCTTTAAAAGCAAGAACAGCTGACAAACACACCCCTAGACAAAGTGGCAGCCCTGTCAATGACACACACACACACACACACACACACACACACACACACACACACACACACACACACACACGTACAGTGTCCTTGCTAGGGACGATCCTAGGCAGACATGGATGAGGGTCAGAAAGTGTAACTTTGTGTGTGTGTGAGACAGAAAGCAGAGACTAGAGGTGGAGCTTCATCTATCACTGTCAACTACTTCTACAAACAGCTTCAAAATGTCCCACTTAATATACACAAGATTGTGTGTGTGTGTGTGTGTGTTTGAGAAAAGGTGGCGATGCTTTTAAAAGTTGATCAAACTCCAAGGTGAGAGAAAGAACCGTGCTCTCTCTCTCTCTCTCTCTCTCTCTCTCTCTCACACACACACACACACACACACGATCAAGTTAAGTTAAGGTTGAGTGAATCTCACTGTGCCGAAAACAACAATAGAATTTGGGATTGGGAAGGAAACATCACGCTGTTTGTGTTGTGCTACGCTGCTGAGCGTTCAACAACGTATTATTTATATTTATTTCCCTAACCGGCTTATTAACCGTCCTTTCATTTTGAACGTAATCATGCACAAAGATCCCTGGTGTAAAATACACCTACAGCCAAAAAAAATACAAAAGTAAAAAAATGATCTCAAGTACGTGTTCCATGATTGTTTTTGCTCATGAAGACTGTCTGTCTTTTATTTCTTTGTCTTTTCTTTGCCTAAGGAAGCAAATTCTGCATTTTTTTGTCCAACCCATGAGCAATACTAAAATGATACTTTTTAAGGTCTGAAAATGAAATAAAAGTTTCTAAACCGATCCAGGACACACAATGCACGGGCCAGTGAACGTACCTCTATGATGTATAACACCACGTTCTTGTAAAAACAGTACAGGATGCATTTAGTGACTCGGTTGTAGCTCCAGGCTCCATGGACCAGCAGGAGCTTCTCGAGGTATGAGAACTGGATAGAGAGAGAGAGAGAGAGAGAGAGAGAGAGAGAGAGAGAATGAATCTCTGGATTCGGTACCCACAGGAACACATGTAAGCCATTAGCACAGAAGCACCCGGATACAACAACACTGTAGGCAAGAATCCAGAGAGACTATGTGTGCATGTGTGTGTGTGTGTGTGTGTGTGTGTGTGTGTGTGTGTGCGTGTGACCTGCGGTTATTTTCTGCCGTGCTGTAATTGTGTACGAGACATGAAGTTGAGCTGCAGAGCATTCTTTTCGCCAGATGAAGCAAAACCGAAGCCCTTTTTATATCCGGCCCTGTTTCACTCAGCACCGCTGTACCGGTCTTACGCACATCAAGACGTTTCCCAGGCTTGAGTGTGTGACTGATGAATACTCCAAACACTGCTCATAAAGCTTTGAAGTCACATAGTTTGTGTGTGTATGTGTAAGTGTGAGAGAGAGACCTGTGCTATGGAGTAATCTGACGAGTTGGTTGCCTGCATGCCCTCGTTACCGCTGATCCCGACTCCAACGTGCGCCGTCTGGATCATCCCGACGTCATTGGCTCCGTCTCCGATGGCCAGTGTAATCGCCTTCACGTGCTTCTTCACCATGTCCACTATCTCTGATTTCTGCAGAGGAGACACCCTGTAAACACACACACGGACATACAGGTATAATAAAGATTAAGGTTAAGTTTTATGTTAAAAAAAAAAAAAACATCACAGGATTGTGGCACCTTGTAGATGCATTACGGTCATTTCTGTGTCTACCGCATACTCTGTGTATTTACGGTAACTTACTGGATTGATGTGCTCTGCTGAGTAACCTGTATAACCATGGCCACGTTGAGAGGATAAGCGATATATTCGTGGAAAAAAAATAATAAAATAAAAACACTGGATGATGTAATGTGGCACATAATTGCTCATGACGTCAACATTTTGATTTCATTTATGGCGCAGGTTTAACTTCAGGCAAATACTAAAGGACTGGCAAAGTTCCATTAAATTCTGCACAGCCAGTTTTGCGTCATGCTGTGACAAAATCTGTCTGGACAGACATACAGACCTACAGAGACCGGTTTCTGGTCCTCCAATGTATGAAATGGAAACATAGCACTGAAAGAACTAGTTCTGACCAATGTACAGACAAAACCTTTTATATATATATCTACTAATCTGAGCAATTTACCTAATATTATCAATATTTCCGAAAAAATTTCAAGAGCACCCCTCTCGCCTGCCTCCCTAGTTTAAAAATCCTGTCCGTGTAGTTCAGAGGATCAGGCAGCACTGATGGTGTCACATTCCAACCAACGATCCACTTCCATGTTTTTATACAGTACATTCAGCTTCATGTGTCATTTGAACCGTACCCGAGTATGTGGTACCGTACGTGAGATTATCTTTCCTCAACTGGACTTGAGGTCGGTGCACTGACCCGTGACCTGGCGCAACATACAGTGTTTAAGTTACACAAGCTTTGGGGTCATGTGTACTTGGATGCGTGTCTGTAAAAACGCTGTGTTAACGATGTCGCGAACGCAATCTCCGCTTCTTCATGCTCTCGCTTCAGTCCCTTATGATGATGACGATGATGGACCAGCACACCACGCGCGAGTCCACTTAAAAGCCAGATAGCACATGGCTCCGATCCAGATCCGACTCTGATCTACTTTTCTGATCTTCTTCTGCCATCTAGGAGAGGTCGTCTCTGGAAGGATACGGTGTAGCCATGATAGACCCTTTCAAATGTAAGTACTCTGTTTCGTCCCGTTCGAAGAGCATAATAATGTAAATATATTAATATTAATTTAAAAATTTTCAAGCACCCTTACATGAAAAAAAAAAACGTGATTAAGCGTTGCTAGGCGACAAGAACTGCGCTTCATGATATGGTAGTATGCAACTGGTGATGCAAATATGAAATTTATGCTCGGCCTTCGTGGTGTCAGTCAGTGACCAAACAGAACGTCTCCTTCGAAAGATGCGGCGCCGGAATTGAGACACGGCTCGTGAGCTTCCCGCTTTTTTTTTCTTCTTTTGAAGTATTTCATTCTAGATTCTAGACGTTTGTTCATCCCGGTCCATCTGAATTCTGAGTATTTTCCTCCTCTCGTACTAGCCTAAGCACTGGACTTTAATTATGATGATTGGATTTCCCTGTATAAACACACTTCGCAAGTGTAGCAGAAAGCGGAAAAAAAAGCGATGCAGATGATAACATAGTTTCATAATGAACTGAAATTTGTGCGTACAGACGTCTAGCCTCGTGATGTTGTTTTAATGAACTTGGGCTTGGGATTTAGGGGAAAGATTTTGCTGAGACTGCAAGATTCGACGATTCAGAGCAAACTTCGAGATTTTTTTGTTCGGGAGAATAGCGGGGCTGAGGCTGAGGATGGGGATTTTCTGCGCTGTGTCTCGGGGATGTGCCGCTCCGGCGACGTCTCCCCTGCGCGTCTTCTCCTCGGCTTATTTCCCCACACACCTGTGTGAAGTCTGAGACGCATAACGTGAGATACTTCCTCTAGACAGACCCACTACTGGGTGGCCTTCTTCCTCGGTTTCTTCTCTGTCTTACACACACACACACACACACTCTCTCTCTCTCTCTCTCGTTTTCTCTCTCTTTGTAGAAGAAGAAAAAACCTCAGTGGAAAACACAAGCTTAAGTTGCACTGATTCTTTCTTGTGCCACAGAAGTGTGTACGTGCATCTGGGTAAGATCGGCAGCTCGTCACAAACCTATGAGCCAAATCTCTGAAAATCTCCTGTCCTTTGAACTCTCTCTCTCTCACACACACACACACACACACACACACACACACACACACACACACACTCGAGTTTCTTCGAGCAGTGGAAGATGAAAGATGTTCTTCATGGTGGGATTGAGCAGAAAATAAGGAGCAGAAAGTAGCTCTGTAAACAAACACAAGTCTGAGAGTCATGCACGCACACACACACACACACACACACACACACACACACACACACACACACACACACACTCTCTCTCTTTCTCTCTCTCTTTCTCTAAATCATACTAATAAGCATGACTGTGAAGGAGCAGAGTGAATTTGAGGTTCATCACTTAGGTAAGAAAGTGAGTCAGTATAGCTGTGTGTGTGTGTGTGTGTGTGTGTGTGCATGTGTGTGAGCTCGAGAGGGTCGATGAGGGAGGAAGGTGGTTCAGCCGGTTTGTAAGACCTGGGAGACTCTACACTCCGGATATAGGATTTGCACAAGTATAACAAAACACACACACACACACACACACACACACACA
>JAAGKR010005154.1:38521-53780 GCA_011419295.1 Clarias macrocephalus | reverse complement strand
CCCCCAACCAATAACTGCCTCAAGTAATCCCCCAACCAATAACTGCCCCAATCAGTAACCCCCAACCAATAATTGCCCCAATCAGTAACCCCCCAACCAATAACTGCCTCAATCAGTAATCCCCCAACCAATAACTGCCTCAAGTAATCCCCCAACCAATAACTGCCCCAATCAGTAACCCCCAACCAATAATTGCCCCAATCAGTAACCCCCCAACCAATAACTGCCTCAATCAGTAATCCCCCCAACCAATAACTGCCTCAAGTAATCCCCCAACCAATAACTGCCCCAATCAGTAACCCCCAACCAATAACTGCCTCAATTAGTAACCCCCCAAACAAAAATTGCTTCAGTCAGTAACCCCCCAACCAATAATTGCCCCAATCAGTAACCGCAACCAATAACCCCAATCAGTTACCCTGATCCATTTCACAGCTTTTTATTTACTCTTTATGCCACCATTCCTCCATCCATCTGTCCAGTCTTTCATCTGTATATTTATACAGTATATTTGTCCATTCATCCATCTATCTGTCCTTCTGTCTGTCTCTCCATTAACCCATCCATGCATTACATTACCCATCCATTTGTTTATTCATTTATTAATTTATTCACCTGTCCATTCTATCCATCAATACACTACATCCATCCATGTATTAATCTTTCCATGCATACAATATTAATCTCTTTGTTTTAATTTCTTTATTCCTTTACACATCCATGTGTCCATCCATCCATCCATCATTCATTTTGTTTGTTCATCAGTTCATGTACCATGGCATCCATCCATCCATTCATCAGTTCATGTGCCATTTCATTCAGTCATTTATTAAGGAATGTCTGTCCATGTATTCATCCATACATCATTTTATCTAACCATCAATAAATATATGCTTCCATTTTTTAATCCTACCATTTATTCCTTTTTTTTTTACATTTATACTTTCATCCGGTTTATCCATCCATCCATTAAGGGAGAAATCAAAAGTGAAAAAGCAAACATTATAATTTCTTAACTAATCACCTCTTTGGCTATGGTTTAGTGGGGTGGGTGGGGGGGGGGGGTGAATACTTATGCAGGGCACAAGTCTGCATTGTCTGGACACCTGTATATATTGTAGTGCAAAACACATTAACTATGGTTTGTTAAAAAAGAACTGTAATAATAACGATCACTTTTTCTGACACTAGCGTTTGAGACACAGCCCGAGCCTGTACAGAGATATTTCTGTATGTGAACATAAGGGGGCTTTTTTTTCGCTTATAATTAATCAGCAGTTCCACGGCTAGAACCTGAAAATAGAAAATAGTGCCCACTTCAGGGAGGAAGATGATGAACATCCGTCACGTTCATCCAGGAGCCACTTTGCTATTCATATCCCAGGGAGATTAGCCACTGATGAATTGCGCCATTAGCCAAACTGGATGTGAATAAATAAATCCGTAAAATGCCTGAGTGAAATTTAGATTAATGAAAGCTGGCATGTGGAAGTGATTAGCGTGATCTTAAAGAAGCTATGGGGGTGTTTTTACTTTCACACAGAGCGATGCTGAGGAGAAAAGGTTAGAGGTGCAATAGGTGAGATTAATCACGCTGCTCAAGATGAACTCCCTAATGGTTAAGGAGCTCGGCTTGATCTTTCCCTGCGTCTCTTTATTAATATATTTTTTTTCCGGTTACAAAGCTCCGCCTCCACCGTCTATCAAACGACTGACGGGAAGTCTGTCGTTCACAAACACAAACAAGCTGGGTTCTGGGTTTAACATGGGTAGCCATGGCCACGGCATAAACCATTACATCAGCGATGAAAAATGAATGCATGAGACAAACGGGCTGTTGTGTTTGACACTCGGTGGAAAAAACTAAACGGTTAAAAAGGACATGGACAGAAAGATGGACACCACAAAGGAAGGGAGAGGAAAGGAAAGACATGCACTGTAAGAAAAGGGCAATGAAAAATTGACATTGAGTGTGCACCTGTAGTGTGTGTGTGTGTGTGTGTGTGTGTGTGTGAGAGAGAGAGACAACGTGCACACAACCTGAATATCCCAGACTACAATTTAATATCACCACTGTTCAGATTGTTACCTAATAGCTGTTGTTATTCTCGTCAATACTGATGTTTTTTTTTTAATGTTTGTTCCATTTTTTTTATTGTTTACCTACTATGTTATTCTTTCATATCCAATATGTTTATTATGTTTATAAATGTTTATAAATTCAGATTGATGTTGTTTATAATGTAATCAATGTTTTATAATTGCTTTGGCAACAATGTAACATTCACGTCAGTAAAGCCCTTTTGAACTGCGAGAGAGAGAGAGAGAGAGACTCTGTTGCTGCTTTCGCAGATTAAAGCAGGCGAGTCACACACTGCATGTCCTTTCACTCTTTTTTTCCCCTTCTCTCTGTTTTGTCTTCCTCTCTCTTTCTTTCTCAAACTTTTTCATCCTGTCACTTTCTCTTTTCCCCCTCTACGTCCAGCGCTTGTGTTTGTTGGTGGTCTTTTCTTCATTCATCTTTCTCTCTCTTTCTCTCTCCCTTTGTTGTTTTTCTTGTCCTATATCCCTCAGTCTTTTCCTTAATCTCCCCTTCACTTTTTTTTATCTCCATTTCTTATCCCTTCTTACATTTCCTTGCTCCCTTGTTCTCCCTTCATGCTCCTTTGTCCACGTCCACTCTTCTATTCCTCTTTTATCTTTCCATCTTTGTTTCTTCTGTCTCCTGTGCATAGTGATTCCATCCATCTCTCATCATGTTCCTTTCCCTTTGCGCTCCCTCTGTTTGTCCCTTCCTTTCTTTCCTCCATCATTCTTCTCCCTTTTTCTCTGCGTCCTTATTTACTTTTCTCATCTTGTGTCTCATGCTCATTCTCTTGATCAGTGGCACTTGGATCAGTGCCACGAGACATTTTCATCTCTCTCTCTCACTCTATCTCCTCGTCTTCCCTTTTTCTTTTCTCTTTCATCCCCTCTTTCTATTTCTTCTTCATTCATCTTTTTGCAATCTCATGCGTCCCCCGTGTTCAGTCTAATACTAATCGCTCTTTTATCTCATTTTCTCCTCTCTCTTTTACTCTTCCGTTCCATCCTTCCTTTATCCTTCTCTCCTCTTCTCCTCATTATCTCTCCCCATTCCCTGATGTTTTGCTGTCTCACTTGTTCCGTCATGTTTACTGTAATGCTGCCCCCCCCTCTCCGTCTCCATGGTAACAGCGACAGTGAGATCAATCACTTGTTGCTGGAACAGAGTCTCTGTTCCACTCCGCCCTGCTCTCCTTCCTGATATTAGCACATTAACACGCTGTAACGCTCCACTCCAGGAACCCACAGGATGCGAGTTAAAGATCCGACATCACCGACCTACGGTTTCGCATCTACGCGTTCTCATCTGCGTTTAATCATCTAGACATGAGGCTGTTTCATCCCTATGCAAATGAAGCAAATAATTTCAATATTCAAATCAGGCTCAAGTGCTGAATGTTATGAATTTAAATACGTTAACAAGTTGCATCATCTCATACAGCTTCACGACTCAAACATCCTTTCATCCTTCATAGCGCTGCTACAGTACTCATATTGTTTAGACATGCAGCTCAAATCATATATTTTTTTTGTCGTGACATGATGGTGGAGTGGTTAGCGCCGTGTCCTCGTGCCTCCAGGGTTGAGAGTTCGATTTCCGCCTTGGGGTCTGTGTGGATGGAGTTGGTGAGTCCCCTAGGATAAGCTCCAGGCCTCCTGTAAAGGAAAAGTACTACAAAGAATGTACAAGACTTAGGAAGGCAGATGGTTCCACTTGATTTTAGTTAGGAGTATCAGAGTAAAGGGGGCTGAATACAAATGCACACCACACTTTTTAGATATTTATTTGTATAAAAAAATGTTCCTTCCATTTTACAATTATGTGCCGCTTTGTGTTGGTCTATCACATAAAATCCCAATAAAATACATTTGGACTGTGATTGGACCATGATAAAATGTGTAAAAAGTTCAAGTGGTACGATTACTTTTACAAGATGCTGTATAATCACTGAACAATTTCCATTAAACAGACCCATGAGCCACACAGATTGCTCCGTCTCTGCCCCAGTCTGGTAACGGCCAAAACACAGTATTGGTGCTGATTCTATGTGTTTTTTTATGTTATACGGTGGAACCTTGGATTATGAGCATAATTCGTTCCAGAAGCTGGCTCATATTCCAAAATACTCATAGACCAAATCGAATTCTCCCATAAGAAATAATGAAAACTAAAATTATTCGTTCAACAGCCCAAATAAGTAAAAACATTAAAAAAAATTAACACAATATATAAAGTAAAAAAATTACCTGCTACTTATCTTTAAAAAAAAGTAGAAATAAATCCAGACAGATAAGTGTTTCCGTTTGTGTGCTCAGGCGCCGTGTATTTGTGTGTGTACGTGTTGAATTAGCCCCTTCCCTCGCCTCGTCTTACACAGTAAAACTCCTCCTCCCTCCCCCCACCTCGCTTTTTAAGTTTCACAACAAACACACACACAACGGAAACACTGTTTTAACGGGAAAAAAGAAATCTCTCTCTAATGACACTTGCGTGAGCGCATACTAATGGACTTGGGGAACGGGGAGGGGGCTGTAAAGGCGAGAGAGTGTGCGTGTGTCGTTGTGTGTCTGTGAGTCGGTGTCAAATTACGCACGCACACACATATAGGAGACACGCTGAAACAGAGAGAGAGATGTTGATTATGCCAGTAAGAGACGAGCACTAAGACCCAGCAGGGGAGACGATTACCCACAATTCCGCAGCGCAAGTGAGAGAAAAATCATTGGCTCAGTTGTGCTCACGTGACGCTCAGTGTCAAAACAATAGCGCATGCATGATACATGATACTCGGCACTCGTAAAACAAGACTTGCTCGTTTTTCAAGTCAAAATTGATTACAAATCTTTGCTTGTCTTGCGGAGCACTCGAACACCGCGTTACTCGCAATCCGAGGTTCCACTGATCATATAATACAGAAAATGTGTGTGTGTCTAAGAAGTTACTTATGAAGCTCATGCAACACTGAAGTGACCAAACCCAAAAAATTCAAGTTGATAAATTTGGATAAATTTGGATACATTATAATCATTTCAAATGCAAATTATTCATATTTCTTGATACTAAAATTAATATAAGCTTCTAGAAGCATATGATCTGTAAACATTGTTGCTTAAGTAGTTTTTTTAGTAAAAGCTTAAAAAACAAAACAAAACAAAAAATCTGTAGTGTCCGTAACCATGTCAAATTCATATTGCGATATCATTTTAGAATAATACACTTTCATGTGAAGTCGGCCAAGTTTCATTTGAATGACAGTTAAGATCGTTGAAAGATTTGAATTCAAAAAAGTAACAGACACTACGGACATAAAAGGGCGTGAAACTGTGTTCATCAAATGTGTTTCTTTTTATTTGATAAAAAATATAAATGTCTATGTGTATTTCCAAAAAACACATCACAGATCAGAAGATGAGAAGCACTGAGTATTATGAAAAATGGTGCTGTCTGAAAATTCACTTTTTCACCTACTGTAGATGAGACACACTTTTTTAGCACAGATACCATGTTTTTCGCTGTTTGCATTATCCTTGGCTTGGGAACTGTAACACTCAGCAGTTCTGCCATGCCTCTGAGATTCAACAGGTTATTATCAGGATTGCTGAAAAATAAACGATGCTAAGATTACAGTCAATGCAGCTAGTTTTACCCAAGTAGTCAGACTGTCAAATTTTCAGGGTCATACAGGAAAAAAAAAATTGCATTTCATTCTCGTAAGTATATAAGTGCGCAATGAGTTCAGTCTGATCTGATTAATCTTATAAAACCAGCAAGATCATTATCTTAGCAATACCTAGCGGGCTGTGTGTTAGCTACGAGTTGTGTTCAAGTCAAACTGGGACTTTATGAAATTTGAGGTGAATTAAACCATCAGCCTTGGCAGTAAAACATTTGAGTCCTGACCTCGCTCCAAGCCGTTTCCACATGGTAAGGGAGTTCCTGGGAGGCCAGTGTTTCAGACATAAATCAGAGGCTCTAGTGAAACACTGGGACAAGTGCATTAGTCTAGCAGGAGGTTACAGTATATAGAGAAATAAAGGCAGTGGTTAACTCTTGTAACTGTGTTCTGTTATTCTGCGCAATCAAAAGTCCCGCTTTGACTTGAACGCTCCTCATAGAAGTTGCCACGTATGTAGCTAAATGTGAACAGGTAAATAGTTAGCTAGCTTGTTAGTTAATTTAAAGTGTTCCTATATAACTGAATCAGACGGTGTTACACTGACAGGCATCAGCCAGAGCTTGCTCTAAACAAAAGCACAATAGTTACATTTCTGAGCAACATCGCATTGTCTGTGTTTAATAATCATCGAATTGAATTCTAATTTAATTCAGCGTCTGGACAAAAACATGCCTGCAGTTCCTGTTTTTTTTTTTTTTTTTCAGATAAGACTTTATTGCAGACTGTGTACAACAACTTTTTGATGCAGACAAAAGAAACATGAAGGATTTTGATCAGCCCTCTAATACAGTCACCATATCAGCCAAAGGAACAGCACGCCGTCCTTTCAAGTCCCTCAGTCTCTTTCATTTACTCAATACCGGCTTCACAGTCTGTCCGCGCTCTCAGGAGATTGACGTCTAATTGTAATATTAGTGAGACAAAAACAAGCGGAAAACATTTCCTGTACCGAATCCGATTCAAAACAAACATCTGCGCATCAGCAACACCTCAGCCACGCGCCACGCTGTTAGCTCAGCCATGCTCGGCATAATGATGAGTCCAGGCTGAGTGCTGATTAAATGTCTTCGGTGCTGTTAGAAAGAGAACGAAACCACCAACTTTCTCCATCAGATACTGACGTGGTCCATCATCCAACACCAACTTTATACAACAAACACTATATAATAGCATTCAACAAGGACGTCATAAACCAAACACCAACATTCTCCATCGTTCAGGGGTGTTCAAGTCAAACCAGGACTTATAATTCCCTGCTACACTAATGCACTTATTTTCACTAGTGCTTAGATCCCATCAAGGTAGAAAGTTTTCTCAGTATGCCAGAGCCATGATCAGACCACCAGGAACTCCTTTAATGTCCCAAACATGTAGAAATGGCCTGGAGCGAGGTCAGGACTGTACAGTGGATGTTGGTGAATGATTGTGTGTACAGTTCCCACAGACAGATGCACCTCTACCGTAAAGTCGTGACAAGTTATCCGTCGATTTTCAAGGATCAGGTGTCCCACCCATTGAATGTTCACGAGAACGACGGCAGTGGGCTCGAAGCCGCCTCGTCTGGCCATCTTTAAAAAGTTTTTGCACCGTTCAAATGTTTTACTGCGGCTAAGAGTCTCATCACCGCACTGTATGTGAAGTCTGTAAATATCAATGCCTTTTTATAAATAATTTCCCCAGAAAGTCCCAGTTTGCCTTGAACGCCCTTCGTACAACAAACACCAGAATTCTCCACCACTGAAGATCAACTTGAAGATCCCTCAAACACCAGTATATCATTCAAAACCAATATAAGTAACCTAACACTGGCATCCCCCAACATTGAACATTAAATTTATACAGTAAACACCAATAGTCAGCATCATTCAACTCTGATATTATCCGTAATTGAACACCATTAAAAACACCAACATTCTTCATCAAATACCAACAGTGTTTATCATTCAATGCATTCTGCATCATCCAACATCAAAGTTGTCCATCATTCAACACCAAATTCTACATTATTTAATACCAACATTGTCGATCAAACATTAATATTGTGCATCATAGCAGTATTATACTACAACACTACAACAGCAATATTATAAAACAAACACCAATGTTGTCCATAATTCAATACTAAATTCTACATTATTTAATAATAATAATAATAATAATACTAATAATAAAAACATCAAACACCAACATTCCTCATCATTGAACACCAATATTATTTATCAAACACCAGACTCCATCATTTAACACTAACAACCTTGATAGAATTTTTGAAGGGCAGAATCCTCTATCTTTGACCAGCGATCAGACTTTACTAGAAGAACTTAGATTGTAATGCTAAAATCTGTAGACAAAGATAAAAGAAAAAATGAAATAACCGTGTTTTAAAAAAAAAAAAAAAAGATGTCATTCTGGAATTCAGTTCTAAACTGGTTATTTGTAATTCTGCATCCTATTGCAATCCGAGTCCTCACAGGACTGATTTCAATTCAGCAAACCTCCGCGTATCAGTAAGAACCCGAGTAGAAGCCACGCTGTTTCCTCGGGCGCTTTGGAATAGTGATGAACTCGGTTTGAATACTGATCTGTTTCTCATTTTGTCTTCTGAGACTTGGCTCTTCTGTTCTTCTGTTACCCTATTTGGCACTCGTTTTGACTTATCGATCTGTTCATCGGGTTGTATCATTGAGGATATTTTCCTTGCAGCCTCCAAGGAAAAAGAAATAGCTCTGTTGGAATTTATTTTCCTCACCTGATTGTGTGAATTGTACAGTAACTTAAAAAGTACAAAGTTTTCCCTTTTATCTCTCTCGCTCCCCCGTTCAATTTCTTTTGTCCGTTTTTTTATATATTTTTTTTTATAGCCGGTTAATCTATAAGCATCTTCAGAGTCCTTTTCACTACTGGCGACTCAATAATACCGAGAAAAATCCCATTGTTCATGGCGAAATGATAATTTTCCCCAGTGGAATCCTTTGTGAAATAAACCTCAAGGGGACGAAATAGCTTCTTTTGAGAAAACATAAAGAACTGAGAAAGGATACTAAGGAGGAAGATCAAAAAGGGTAAGCAAAAGAAATAGAGAGCGAAGCGGAGATGTGTGAGAGAGAGTAAATGAGATGAAAGAACAGATTTTAATCTGCGGCATTTCTGACAGTGTTCTTAGTGCAAGTCACTAAAGCTAATTGATGTCCGTTGATATTCTACAGATGTTCCTCTACAACAGAATTTTTACAACAGAAGATTTTTTTTTACAACAGAAGATTTGTAACAGAAAAATTGTGGAAAATTGATGGATGAATGTTGGTGTTTGTTGGCAAGCAAAGGTGGTGTTTGATGGTAAATATCAGTTGATGCAGGGTGGTATGGAAGAACATTGGCGTTTGATGGACAAATGTTGGTATTTAATGGAAAATAGTGTTTTGTGAAGAATGCTGATGTTACATAGTTGAATGACGAAGGTTTATGGATTGATATTGGTGTTACACTGAGAATGCTGGTGTTTTTTGATCAAAGTTGGTATTTGATGGAAGCATTAGCGCTTTCTTCAGAACGCTGGTATGTTTTTGGATTACAATTATCAGTTTGATGGAGAATACTGGTGTTCTTGGATGAATGTTGGTGTTTAATGCAGAACATTTTGGTTTTGTTAAGAATGCAGGTGTTTATGCATGAATATTGATTGGCGTTTGGTGAAACTGCTGGTGTTTTGCGAGTGTCTGTTGATGTTTGATGGTTTAAACAGTACCGCTCTTGCCTCAAACACCCCACACAGATATGTATTTTTTCATCTAGGTGGTATGATTGTGACTTTGTGTTTAGTAGCAAATATTGGTGGCTAATGATGAGAAGAGGTGCTTGATGGTAAAGGGCGTAAGCGAACGGTGGCGTCTGTGGTGATTGACCGTGTTTTATGGATGAATGTTGGTGTTTGTTGGAGAGCAAAGGTGGTTTTCGGTGGCAAATATCCTTTGAACATTGGTGCTTTATGGAGAAATTTTGGTATATAATGGAAAATAGTGTTTTGTGAAGAATGCTGATGTTTCATAGTTGTGAATGTAGGTCTTTCATATTTTGTTGAATGCTTATGGTTTATGGATTAATATTGGTGTTTCACTGAGAATGCTGGTGTTTTTTTTTTTTTTTTTTTTTTTTTTTGGATGCTGATTTCTGGTTTCCATGGTTTCCTGAAAATGCTGGTGTTTTGTGGGCATCTGTTGTAGTTGGATGGTTTAAACAGTGCTGGTCATTCCTCAAACACACCACAAAGCTACGCATTTTGATCTACGTGGTATGATAGAGGGTGTAAGGGAAGAGTGGTGTCTGTGGTCAATGCTGATGTTTTATGGATGACTTCTGGTGTTTCATGGAGAGCATTGGAGTTTTCTTCAGAATCCTAGTCTTTTTTGAATAAATGTTTTTTAATTAACATTGGCATTTGAGCAACAAGAGCTACAAGAGCAATAATGAGCTCAGACACTGATGTTTGGATGTCGAGGAGGCTGCAGTTCCAGTTCATCCCAAAGGTGTTCAGAGGGGTCGTATTCCAGTAGGTGGCATTCTAGCACTCTCACGACTATCAGAACGCTAGAAAATCCCGGGGGTCTGGGAGCTCATGTAAACTAAAGGACTGGATACCGCTATCCTCTGAGTATGTACGGCAGGGGTAACTTGGTGGTTAAGGTGTTGGGATATTGATCCCAGGTTCTAACCCCAGCACCACCCTGTTGAGCCCTTAAGGAAGAGCCTTCACCCATGTGAGGAAACACATGATAGATTTCATCCTCCCTGTTGTTTAACAGTCAGGGTTGGTGTTTATGAAGAATCTTTGAGGCCATTGATAAGGAATGCTGATGTTTAGTAATGAGATGAGAACGGCTGGTATTTGATGCATTTTAAAGACGAGTGCAAGATGAGGATTGTGAATGTTTGCGCTTATTGGTGCTGAATGGAAGATGCTCGAGTTTAATGGTGGAGAATGGCTGCATTTGTTGAATACCATTGCTTAGTGTTTGTGTTTTAATGGAGAAAGTTAATGGTGGATAACAACCCTGGTGTGTGTAAGTAAGGAACTTCCTCCGTTTCTTACATTTCTTCCTTGGTTACACTGCCTCCTGTGACTAAGCGCATAATTATCCAAGGACATTTGCAGCCGTAATAGCAAAATGCAATCGCTCTGTGGGCCGGTTGTGTAAGAGTCTGAAATAAAACTGTCTTTAATGTGGGAATTGTGCGCAACAGGGTATTGTTAAGAGCACTTAGTGTGTAATCACACACTATCCCCCCCCCCCCCCTCAGTTTCTTTCTTTCCATCTCTCTTTCACTAGTCCTTCCCGTCCTTCATGTTTGAAACAGAAATGTCAAGAGTGTCTGATAATGTCAGGACATTTGCATCACTAACTGTTCAGAGACACTGAAGCATGTAGGTCTAAGCACACACGTGGTCTAGCAGACATCTCCATACTCTTTCTCTAAATTGATAAATTATATCATGCATTAAGAGTTTGGAGAATGCAAGCTCTGGACTAAGTGCAGAACTGCGTTTTTTTTTTCCCTGTCTACCATTAGTGTTAAATAGAGCATCCTTCTTGTGTAACGTTCCCAGAATTTGGCGTAATTAAGAAAACGCACATGTTCCAGGCTGTGCAGTACTGTATGTCCGAACACTCCAAAGTAGAAGATCACAGCTTTTTACAAAGCTTTCAAATGTCAAAATTACAGAAAAAAAGCTTTTTAATGTTGAAACACAGTGTTCCTGACACACTACGTGACCCTTCAGGAGAACATAAATACCGGAACAAAACAGAATCAAAGAAATAGAAGAAAAAGGCAGCATTTTCCACACTTAGTGTGACGGCTAAATATGGAAAGGTGGAACATTTTGACCAGAAAAATTATAATCAAACAATGACAAAAATCACACAAATCTAGCATAGATATTAAACCATATTGTCATTTATTATCATTATTTTATAATCAATGAAATAATCTTGTAATGCCTTACATTCACCCTGTAATTGATGACAATCACATCTCTAAAAAAAGCTAGAGGCTTTTGGGTTCATCCCTGAAAAAAAGAAGAAGAAGAAGAAACAAAACTTTCCCACCAGTGTTTGACTGATGATACTTATTTAGTAACCCAGTGTAAGAATCCATCCAATAACGGAAACGTTACTGCACTTTTGTAATTCGCTCTGGATACGACCATCTGCCAAATGCCTAAAGAAGAGAAAATATTTGGTTCCCACTGCTGCTTTCCACCACACACCACCATAAACACCACAAACACCACCGTTCTCCTGGACCTTGTCACTCAAACACAATGACCGCCATCCTACCAGCACACCTAGATCAAAATGTATAGCTGTGAGTTTGAGTTAAGACCAGCACTGTAGCAACCATCAAACACTAGCATTTCCATGAAACACCAATATTCATCCATAAAACATGCGTTCTCAAGAAACCAAAAATGTTTCATAGAAAACACCAGCATTCACCAAAAAAAAAACACCACCATTCCTAACAAAATACTCTCAGCATTCACCCCAAAAGACTCGCATTCTCAGCAAAAAAACACCAAAGCTCTCCATTTAACACCAGCGTTTTCAAAAACACTAGCACTCTGACAAACACTAGTGCACTAATATGTTAAAGCATTAACCAGCATTCATTAAAAAGGCCAGTATTCTCAACAAAAACCTAATGCTTTCCAGCAAACACCAGCATTCATGAAAAAACACCAGGACTCTCAACAAGCACTAATGCTCTGCATTCACCAAAAAACACCAGGACTCTCAACAAAAAGCCAGTGCTCTCCATCAAACACCAGCAATCACCCAAAAAGGCTTGAATTCTCAACAAAATACTGATGCTCTCTATCAAACACCAGCACTCTCCAAAAACACCAGCAATCTCCAAAAACACCAGCACTCTCCAAAAACACAAAAGGCCAATATTCTCAACAAAAACCATCATTCATAAAAAAACAAACACCAGCAATCTCAAAAAACACTAATGCTCTGCATTAAACACCAGCATTTCCCAAAAAACACCAGCACTCCCAACAAACCATCAATGCTCTCCATTATACACCAGCTTTCACATAGGAATTCTCCCTGAAGTGATATTTAAAAGACATTTCTTAGCATTTCAAAGCTGCCATTTTCTAGAAGTTTTCCTTATGGTTTAGCATCATCGCCCTCATGCAGATTTTATGAAACAAACTTCAAACCTGAAACATGTCTTTGCTGATGGACGACATTTCAGGATAAAGGGTTTTTAGTTTCACCAAACTGATTTTTAATAGATTTCTAAAGGCCAGAGCTAATCACCCAATTACTGTTCAAAATCTAATATGAATTCCAATGATTTTTTAATTTACCTGAAACAGCCATGAAATAAAATACATTATGTTTTCTCTACAGCTTTGAATATGGTATGCATTACTAATGAGGGCTTGAAATATGGGGATTACATTAAAATTAGATGGTGAATGATCCTGTTTAATGGAGGATGCTGGTTTTTGATCATTAAAATTTGTGTTTAGAATAAAGGAATGTTAGTGTTTGATGGTTAATGTTAATAATAAAGTTGAGGAATGTTGGTGTTTGATGAAAACTATTAATGTTAAAGATGAGAAATATTAATGTTTGATGGTGAATGTTGGTATTTAATAGTGACTGTAAATGTTAAAGATAGGTAATATTGGTGTTTAATGGTGAATGTTAATAATGAAAATGAGGAATGTTGGTGTTTGATGGTGACTATTAATGTTAACAATTAAGAATTTTGGTGTTTGATGGTGAATATTAATGTTAAATATGAGTAATGTTGGTGTTTAATGATGAATATTAATGTTAAAGATGAGTAATGTTGGTGTTTGATGGTGAATGTTGATGTTAAAAATGAGTAATGTTGGTGTTTGATGGTTGGTATTTGATGGTGACTGTTTATGTTAAAGATTTGGAATGTTGGTGTTTGAAGGTGAAAATTATTGTTAAAGATCAGGAATGTTGGTGTCTGATGGTGAATGTTGATGTTAAAAATGAGTAATGTTGGTGTTTGATGGTGAATGTTGATGTTAAAGATTTGAAATGTTGGTGTTTGATGGTGAATGTTGATGTTAAAGATGACTAATGTTGGTGTTTGATGGTGAATGTTGATGTTAAAGATTTGGAATGTTGATGTTAAAGACGACTAATGTTGGTGTTTGATGGTGAATGTTGATGTTAAAGATGAGTAATGTTGGTGTTTAATGGTGAATGTTGATGTTAAAGATTTGGAATGTTGGTGTTTGATGGTGAATGTTGATGTTAAAGATTTGGAATGTTGGTGTTTGATGGTGAATGTTGATGTTAAAGATGAGTAATGTTGGTGTTTGATGGTGAATGTTGATGTTAAAAATGAGTACTCTTGGTGTTTGAAGGTGAAAATTATTGTTAAAGATGAGGAATGTTGGTATTTGATGGTTGGTATTTGATGGTGAATGTTGATGTTAAAGATGAGTAATGTTGGTGTTTAATGGTGAATGTTGATGTTAAAGATTTGGAATGTTGGTGTTTGATGGTGAATGTTGATGTTAAAGATTTGGAATGTTGGTGTTTGATGGTGAATGTTGATGTCAAAGATTTGGAATGTTGGTGTTTGATGGTGAATGTTGATGTTAAAGATTTGGAATGTTAATGTTAAAGATGACTAATGTTGGTGTTTGATGGTGAATTTTGATGTTAAAGATGAGTAATGTTGGTGTTTAATGGTGAATGTTGATGTTAAAGATTTGGAATGTTGGTGGTTGATGGTGAATGTTGATGTTAAAGATTTGGAATGTTGGTGTTTGATGGTGAATGTTGATGTTAAAGATGAGTAATGTTGGTGTTTGATGGTGAATGTTGATGTTAAAAATGGGTACTGTTGGTGTTTGAAGGTGAAAATTATTGTTAAAGATGAGGAATGTTGGTATTTGATGGTTGGTATTTGATGGTGAATGTTGATGTTAAAGATTTGGAATGTTGATGTTAAAGCTGAGTACTGTTGGTGTTTGAAGGTGAAAATTATTGTTAAAAATGAGTAATATTGGTATTTGATGGTTGGTATTTGATGGTGAATGTTGATGTTAAAGATTTGGAATGTTGGTGTTTGATGGTGAATGTTGATGTTAAAGATTTGGAATGTTGGTGTTTGATGGTGAATGTTGATGTTAAAGCTGAGTACTGTTGGTGTTTGAAGGTGAAAATTATTGTTAAAGATGAGGAATGTTGATGTTAAAGATTTGGAATGTTGGTGTTTGATGGTGAATGTTAGTGTTTGATGGTGAATGTTGATGTTAAAGCTGAGTACTGTTGGTGTTTGAAGGTGAAAATTATTGTTAAAGATGAGGAATGTTGGTGTTTGATGGTGAATGTTGATGTTAAATATGAGGAATGTTGGTGTTTAATGTTCATTGTTGAAAAATGTCAGTTGAAAAAAGTAAAAGAATATCAGTGTTTGCTGGTGTATAGTTA
>JAAGKR010005154.1:23385-38501 GCA_011419295.1 Clarias macrocephalus | reverse complement strand
TTGGTGTTTGATGGTGAATATTAATGTTAAATATGAGTAATGTTGGTGTTTAATGATGAATATTAATGTTAAAGATGAGTAATGTTGGTGTTTGATGGTGAATGTTGATGTTAAAAATGAGTAATGTTGGTGTTTGATGGTGAATGTTGATGTTAAAAATGAGTAATGTTGGTGTTTGATGGTTGGTATTTGATGGTGACTGTTTATGTTAAAGATTTGGAATGTTGGTGTTTGAAGGTGAAAATTATTGTTAAAGATCAGGAATGTTGGTGTCTGATGGTGAATGTTGATGTTAAAGATTTGAAATGTTGGTGTTTGATGGTGAATGTTGATGTTAAAGATTTGGAATGTTGGTGTTTGATGGTGAATGTTGATGTTAAAGATTTGGAATGTTGGTGTTTGATGGTGAATGTTGATGTTAAAGATTTGGAATGTTGGTGTTTGATGGTGAATGTTGATGTTAAAGATGAGTACTGTTGGTGTTTGAAGGTGAAAATTATTGTTAAAAATGAGTAATGTTGGTATTTGATGGTTGGTATTTGATGGTGAATGTTGATGTTAAATATTTGGAATGTTGGTGTTTGAAGGTGAAAATTATTGTTAAAGATCAGGAATGTTGGTGTTTGATGGTGAATGTTGATGTTAAAGATTTGGAATGTTGGTGTTTGATGGTGAATGTTGGTGTTTGATGGTGAATGTTGATGTTAAAGCTGAGTACTGTTGGTGTTTGAAGGTGAAAATTCTAGTTAAAGATGAGGAATGTTGGTGTTTGATGGTGAATGTTGATGTTAAAAATTAGTAATTTTGGTGTTTAATGATGAATATTAATGATAAAGATGAGAAATGTTGGTGTTTGATGGTGAATGTTGGTGTTTGATGGTGAATGTTGATGTTAAAGATTTGGAATGTTGGTGTTTGATGGTGAATGTTGGTGTTTGATGGTGAATGTTAGTGTTTGATGGTGAATGTTGATGTTAAAGCTGAGTACTGTTGGTGTTTGAAGGTGAAAATTATTGTTAAAGATGAGGAATGTTGGTGTTTGATGGTGAATGTTGATGTTAAAAATGAGTAATTTTGGTGTTTAATGATGAATATTATTGTTAAAGATGAGGAATGTTGGTGTTTGATGGTGAATGTTGATGTTAAATATGAGGAATGTTGGTGTTTAATGTTCATTGTTGAAAAATGTCAGTTGAAAAAAGTAAAAGAATATCAGTGTTTGCTGGTGTATAGTTATAAATCTATATGTTAGAGATAAGTAATGTGTTTGATGAAGAGCGTTAAAGTTGCTAATGAGTAATTTTGGTGTTTGCCAGAGAATGATGATGGATATCACTGCTATGTATGTGCATGTCTACTGAGGGCCTTGGATACAGAGATTGCTTTTATGATGTTAAAGGTGTAATTAGTTTAACACAATATATCACTACTAAAAATAACATTGGACTCCTACGTCACCTATAAAAAGTATTTTATTTTCTGTTTTGTTTATTACTTTGTTTATCTACACTGGACAGGTGTTTTTGCTGAGGAGTCCAGCAAACAAAAGCAGAAAATTAGAAGATGTGTCCAAACTTTTGACTCCTAGTGTATATCTTTAGGGCGGCACGGTGGTGTAGTGGTTAGCACTGTCGCCTTGCACCGCCAGGGTCCGCGTTCGATCCCCGGCCAGGCTCGATTCCCGTCTCTGTGTGCATGGAGTTTGCATGTTCTCCCCGTGCTTGGTGGGTTTCCTCCGGGTGCTCCGGTGTCCTCCCACAGTCCAAAGACATGTAGGTTAGGATAATTGGCTTTCCCAAATTGCCTGTAGTGTGTGTGTCTGTGCCCTGCGATGGATTGGCACCCTGTCCAGGATGTACCCTGCCATGTGCCCGAAGTCTCCTGGGATAGGCTCCAGGCCCCCCGTGACCCTGAATACAGGATTAAGCGATATAGATAGTGAGTGAGTGTATATCTTTAAATGTTTATTTTTATGTGTTTCCTGTCTTGTAATGTTTCTTATAATGGATTTTCATTGTTTAACCAGAGCTCGACCAATTCCTTACTCAAGTGAATTCAAATACATCCCTCATTCAAAACATTGCACGTGCATCATTTTAAAATGACTCTTTACTTAACATTAAGATTTTCTATGAACTGATCTTATAAATCAGCGTGGAAACTCAGTTCATTAGGATTTTTTAAAAAGTTGTTTATTTCTATCAATATTGTTGACAAGCCTCCGCTGAACATAATAACCAGGAGATAAATTCTGCGGTCACGCTCGGTGACGTTGATCACTGTTTGTAAGTGTGGTGTGTGTTATACCGCAAAGGATAAACACCCCTCGTCCTGCGAATTAGCCTCAGCCATGTCAAAACAAAAGGATATCGATCGTCTCTGCGTTTCAGCCGGTCTAATGAGATTTTATTTATTCCATTTATTTTCTGCTTATCAGACGGTGAAGCCCCAGGTTTTATTGAATGGCCTCCCTGTGCTGTTGTTCATCACTCAGAAAATTGTTTACCTCGACAGTTATTGCTTTTTGTGCAGAAATATTGTCTTTATGGAATAATCTGTTAGCTGAATCTGCATTTCAGGATCCTATTAGTTCATATATTTTCATTTTCTTTAATGGAAATATTCAATAAAGTTCAATTACTGGTATCTCGGGATCTAGTGAACGAATCAAGGAAATTACAATGAACATGATGTAACGCCTGCAGAACTGAACCCACAGTTGGCTGATTTTTGGATAAATACAAACCGAACCAAACAAACGCTTACCAGGTTACAAGCCTAAGCCAAAAAGACTTCAGAGAACTAGTCTAAAAAAGTAGTTTTGAAATATAGAAAGTGATTTAGAGAATGCATTAAAAAAAAAAACTTACTGTAAATTGAAGTTTATAAACCAGTTTAGATTTGAACCAGATTTTGAGAACAATATAGAAAAGCAAATTAAGTAAATATTAGGTGCAGTTTAGAGAATAATTTAGATAATCAGATGTTGACAATCAGGTTTATAGAATCCAATTTAGAAAATCAGTGTAGAGAAACGTTAAGTGAAAAACGATTTAGGAAATCAGGTTTAGAGAACAGTTGAGGGAATTGGTGTTATAGGACAGTTAAGAATCAGATTCAGAGAATTATTTAGAGAAAGATTGAAGAAATCAGATTTAGAGAACAGTTTAGAGGATCAAAGTTTGAGAAAAGTTTAAGGAATAATATTTAGAATAAAAAAAAATTACAGGATCAGATTTTAAGAACAGTTTAAGGGATCAGATTCAAAGAAAATCTTAAGAAATCAGATTTAGAGAACAATTTACAGAATCAGATTTAGAGGAAAGTTTAAAACATTTTAGAGTATTCAGTTTAAGGAACAGTTTAGAGGATCAGATTTAGAGAGAGGTTTAAGGAATAAGATTTAGAGAAGAGTTTAGAGGATCACTTGCAGAGAATTTTACTTGGAGAGAAATGTAGAGAGTTTAGCGAGCCGTTCCAGGCTCAGGTTTGGTTTGGTATTAAAGCTGTAATTACTCTGTAGGTCACGGTGTGTTAAATCTGGTGAATATTCCTCGGGGCCCTCGGCGTATGCTGTCTTCGCTGCTTAATTAACGCTCATCTCCACGTCCCCTGATGATTAAATTACCTTTCCGTTTATTCGCTGTAATATGTTTTTATATTTTTAGCGCACAGTGAGGGACGAAGCGACTCTGTTTCGCCGCGCGAGTGTCCGATTTAATAACGTGTATAGAAAATAACGATAACCGAGTCTGTATTTCTGCTTTACGGCGCTGAACGTTAACCAATTAGCAACATGACACAATAGAGTGTGAGGGAAACCTTTTCCATGTGTGTTTGCATTATACTTAACCACGGAGGAAAAGTTTGCAGAACTCTTAGCCTGCTAGCTAATTGGCTAATTAAGGGTTAGCGGAGGAGGTTTGTGCTCACACAAGTAAAGTGTAGTTAAAGTCATGACCTCTGGCAACACAGCAACTTCACACTTCCTCACACACTGATATATATATATATATATATATATTTTTTTTTTTCGTTGCACCATGGAATTGCAAATTTTTTTTCTTTTTCTCCTTAAGTAAAAGAAATTACTGTATGATTTGTTTAAAACTATGTCTTCTTGATGATAAATGAATCCGGATAAAATGCTGATTCTTCTCTCTTGTTTCTTTCTCATTAAACACCAGATAAAGCTGTTTTTTTTTTTCTCCGAGTCGCTAGTTTTAACATAAAAATTTTGCAAGTGGGCAGATTGTTACCTTTTAAAATGTCAGTTTATTCGTCACAATTAATGTACTGTAAAAAATCAGAACAAAAAAAATTTTTTTTTAATTATATTGTAATATGCAATGTCCAATAGATCATATAAATATGATTAAAAAATATATTCTATTAATGATAAATGAAATTGACAACCATACACATATTTTACAGTGTTGCTTTTGTTAAAGATAATTGAATACAATTTTATGAATAATTTTTTCAATAATATGAGCTTAGTTGTCTTAAAAAAATTTTTATGTATCAACTTTAAGTGAGCATATCGTTTGTCTTCTACATACCACTTTGAATAAATGAAAAATCAATTAGGTTCATTAATTTTCATTTCGTTTTACCAAATTAATAAAATCACAATTGGCTCTTGAGTAGAAGGAGAGCGAGGGTCAGACGTAGACCATGTTTTATTAAACATTTTTTAAATACAGATATTTAAAATGCAATTCAAGAGCACCTGAATATCTGTTCAGTTGAATACTAAAGAGCAACACACACACACACACACACACACGCACACACACACACACAGACTGATTTCTGATGAATAAGAAAAACAAAAGTCTTTTATTTTTCATCTAGACGTCTGGATCGTAATTAAGGGACGAGATGGAGTTCAGCGGCGTCTGTGAAAAACAAATGCATTGAGATTAATTCATTTTTTTTCTCTTCTGCTTCGTGTGTCTGTAAGTGTCGATAAAACACTGAAAAAAAGGGAAGCTTTTTACGGTTCACAAGTTTTATCAAAGTTTGCTAGAAATTAGGTTTCACTAAAAATCTGAGGAAGCTGTGCTCCTGCTTTGTTCTGATAAACGTAACTAATCAACTTTACATTTTTTATTTTATTCATCCTGCAGATGCTTTTATCCAAAGTGGTTCAAATGAAACAGAAATCAATCAAAGCACAGTTTGAGGAATCGACAGCGAGAGATCGGATAAAGTGCGGCTCACTTTTAGGACACAGCTGTATTCAGTTGATGTATTTTCCAAAACAGGACCTGTTTGTTTGTTTGTTTGTTTGTTTGTTTGTTTGTTTGGCTGGTTAGTTCTTTATTTCTTTACTTGTTTCTTTGTTTGTTTGTTTGTTTGTTTGTTTTCTGGGATTGGAGATGGAGTGGCTCTGTATAACCACTAAATTGTAAGTGATAACTGTAAGAGAGACTTAACTCGATTCCTGGAGGTTCTGCACCTATGAATTGATAAATAACTACGGCATGTCATTCTTTAATCAACTGAAAATTGTAATCATTGACAAACCACACCAAAATCCAGAAACCACAACAAAACAGGTAAATAGATTTTTGATCAACAGACAAAATATTTTTTGTTGTCGTTGTTGTTTCAGTAAAAAATCATTATAACAATATATAACATTAAACGTTCCGACAATCGTCAAGAATTATCTAAAAGAATGAGAGACAGAAAGAGAGTGTAAAGAATGAGAAAGATATACAGGCTAACAGACAGACAGGTTATTAGACAGACAGATAGATAATAGACATACATACAG
Source organism: Clarias macrocephalus (assembly GCA_011419295.1). Classification (NCBI taxonomy): domain Eukaryota; kingdom Metazoa; phylum Chordata; class Actinopteri; order Siluriformes; family Clariidae; genus Clarias; species Clarias macrocephalus. The sequence continues at coordinate 32,716 of JAAGKR010005154.1, read as the reverse complement.
ACAAACAGACAGGCAGGATAGATAGATAGACATACAGACAGGTCAGTAGACAAAACGACAGACAGATAAATACTGTAGGTGAATAGACATACACACATACATACAAACATACACACAGACAGCCAGGTTAATAGACAGACAGGCAGACAGAGAGACAGACATACAGTCTAATATACATACATACTGTACACACATACATACAGACAGACAGACAGACAGACAGACAGACAGACAGATAGACAGAGTGATGAATAATGTATTTTTCTTCACAGATAATGATGGTTAATAAGTGGTAGTGTAGAGCACTTACACTCCAGACTTAAAAGCCTAATTTATGTTAACAAGTGCTTTATGTTTAAAAGATATTTGCATTATGATTATGAGTAAAAAATGTACAGCATTAAATCACACTGTCACGGGTTAAATACATTAACACCACGCCGTCTCATTATTATTCATGAGCCTAATAGGTTTTCCACTTTATTCATTTTCCCCCTAATAACCACGCATGTTATAAAATGTCAAGCATCTGAGCGTGTGTGTGTGTGTGTGTGTGTGTGTGAGTGTGTGCATGTGTGTGTGTGTGTGTTAATAAGGAAAAGATGTTAAAAGAGTGGGTTCTCATAATTCACATTGAGGGAAGGGAGATAATGTGACATGCTGAGGGACGGGAAGAGAAAGAAGAGAGATAGATGATACAGTATTATGATGTGATAATATGGGACATGAAATCGTATACTCATAATTTAATTCAGTCAATTTGTTCAATCAATTTATACACTTCATTTAATCTTTCATGAGCTCTTGTGGGATTCCTGAGGCCAGATAACTCTTCTGTCACTGCATTTCATCCGATATACAGTTTTATTGGTTAGATTTGTGAGGTTTTTAAAAACAATTTTTATATTGATTATTTCGGGACTTGAGTCATTATCACTGTACAGACAGGATTACTGCCTGGTTATATGTTAGTGTATATTTTTAATATGATAGATGTACATTCATACATGTACAGATTTTGGAGTGACCTAGTCAAAGTCCAGACTTAAATTACATTGAGAAACAGGCCATTCATGCTTGAAAACCCTCCAATCTAGCTGAATTTAAACAATTATGCAAAGTATAGTGGACCAAAATTCCTCCAGAGAGACGTGAAAAACATTGCAAGTTATTACACTTGTCGCCAAGGCAACGGTGGCACAACCAGTAAATAGTTTTTTGGGAGGGAGTTACTTTTTTACACAAGGACAGGCAGGTTTGGACAGCTTTTTTACCCTTAATAAATTAAATAATGATTTAAAAACTGCATTTTGTTTTTACATCTTATATTTACGTTTGTTGATGATCTGAATCATATGGTGGCCGAGAAGTGCTAAACAAATCAACAAAACCCAAAACAACATAGCAAATTCAAAAACAAATCAACAAAACCCAAAACAACATAGCAAATTCAAAAACAAATCAACAAAACCCAAAACAACATAGCAAATTCAAAAACAAATCAACAAAACCCAAAACAACATAGCAAATTCAAAAACAAATCAACAAAACCCAAAACAACATAGCAAATTCAAAAACAAATCAACAAAACCGAAAACAAAATAACAAAACCAAAAACTAAATAAGAAAACTAAAAAACAAAACAAAATAACAAAACAAAAAACAATATAACAAAAAACTAAATAAAATTTCAAAAACATAACAACAAAATTTAAACTAAATAACTAATTCAAAAACCCAATAACAAAACAGAAAACAAAATAACAAATTCTAAAACAAAATGATAAAAAAAAAAAAAACAAATGAACACGTCTAAAAACAAAATAACAAATTCAAAACCAAAATTCAAAACCAAAACACAAATTAATAAATCAGCAAACACAACGACATATTCATTCAAACCGGAAAAGGTAAAAAAAAAGAACATTCAGGAAGGGGGTCAAATACTTATTCACGGCCCTGTAGCTAAATTATAGCGTGGTTTACAATATACCTGATGCAGGAGGTGCGAACTCTGGTCATGTGATCAGTTAGACCATTTTATTTGAAAGTTAAAACATTTATATTTTGATCTGATGTTAAGTGCATCCTTGGCTCTTGAGAAACTTCTCAGACTCAGACCTTTAATGCTGTCTTGTGATTTCTCCTCACTGTCCGTGTTCATTAGTACCTGATAGCTGTTGAACTTGAGAAGTGTCTTCAAACAAGAAGAGGCTTCGCAAAAGAATAATGAACCACATGTGAAAATGTAGACACCTTATCGTTAAGAGAAAATGTGCCGAGGACAGTGGGACCTCAAGAGGCTATAATGTAGAGCAGGAAAAAAAAAAAGCAATTAAATGCCAGAGCCTAAAGGATTTGTCAAAAAATGATAGAAAATCAATTACACGGTGACCGTTAAACAGCTGTCGTAACACGGCAAAGTCTCAGACGCTTAGAGTAGTAGGTGCTCGGTGACATTTATTGCACCAGGGGGTCCAGATCAGGATTATTATTGACTAGTGAGAGCTGAATTAGACTATTAGAACATTTCTGATGAGAAAAAAATAAACTTTGGTTTCCAAAAGTATTGAGATAAAAGTGAAATTCATTGTTTTATAGAATGGCATTCTCAATTATTTATTTATTTAAATAATGACAATTAAGATAATAAAAATCAATCAATGTTTAGTATGAAGTAAAAAAAAGAAAAACGGCTTAATCTGGCTGAACATAGAATAAAAAAAAGACGTCTGCGGTACTCTGATGTCGTTCGCTTGATTGAACCCGCGCATGATCGATCGCTTCCTGATTATCATGTACAGAAGACGGTTTCTTGACAGTACTGCCTTATTCATCATTGTCGCACAGTTTGCTATTGGGTTTAAGTCTGGAGATGATTCCTCGTGCTCCCAGAACCACTCTTTCACCCTCTGAGTTCTGGTTCATTAGGGAAGATCCATAGAAACTCCATAGATGTGATAAACTTGGTCACTCGGTACATTCAGGTCGTCAGCTGACTTCATTTTTTGCTGAGTCTCGACCTGAGCAACTGAAGCGACCCCAGATCACAACACTGTCTCTTGAGACTTGTACAGTGGACACTATGCATGATGGGTTCATGCGCTTCCCTTCTCACCCTGACACGGACTCATCAGATCACATGACCTTTTTCCATCAGTCTAATCTTCCAGGGTGTAATAATGTACTGGACAGTTCTTAACCCATTCCCAGTTAAAAATGATAAGAGAAGTGCTAAACAAATCAACAAAACCCAAAACAAAATAACAAATTCAAAAACAAATCAACAAAACCCAAAACAAAATAAGAAAAAAACGCCAAAATAACAACAAAAAAAAACAACAAAACCAAAAATTAAATAACATAACAAAATAACAAAACTAAAAAAACAAAACAACAAAACCGAAAACTAAATAACAAAACAAAATAACAAAAACAAAAACAAAATAAAATTGAGGAAGGGGCTCAAATTATTTTGTTACTTTGTTTTCGGTTTTGTTGATTTGTTTTTGAATTTGTCCTTTGCTTGTCACACTCCTTCAGAAAAAAAAAGTGATTTTTTTTTTTTTGTTGTTGTTTTTTTTGGACCAGGCACTTTAAAAATAGAGAATAAATGAGAAAACTGGAATAATGGAAGCAATAGAAACAAAGAGAAAGAGAGAGAGAGAGAGAGAGAGAGAGAGAGAACTCGTGATTGCGGATCGAGAGGTTGTCGTTATGCCAACGGTTGTCAGGGAACTTAGATGTCTAATGAAGTGCACAATGGATGTCACTTCCAAATAAAGTTCACACCGCTCACACGTCTTTAATACGGCTGGTAATGTTAGGAAATGATGCGCAGGAGCGTTCCACTTGAACCCAGCATGAATGCATGTCTGTTTAGTTTCCTGTAAAAACGTTTAAACTCTATCATTAGAACCTCGACAAGTGGGTAGAGGGATTAAAGGTCCTGAGGGTAACGAGTGGAATATAAATAAGCACAGAGACTGATGAGAGATGTACAGAACAGTGTGTGTGACAGACAGATGTGTAGGAATATACAGTGGGTGCTGGAGACGGATTTAAGTGATGAATGTATTTATTAAGTCATTATTTAGACTGTGTGTCTATACCGCTTTATTCTGTATACTGGGCTCACACACAAACACTACCATCAATTTGGGAACGCCGATTAGCATGTCTTTGGATTGCGGGAGGAAACCGGAGGACCCAGAGGAGGTGCGAGGCGTCAGTGCTAATCACTACAGCACCGTGTTGCCATATAAGAAGATTAAGAGATAAAAAAATAAAAAAAAACTCTCTTTGGCATGTGACCTTTGAAAAAGAAAACCAGCAAGTTTTTCAAAAAGATCACAGAGAGTGAGAGTGAGAGTAACCTTTCAGCTGCCCTCGCTTAAAGAACACGATACAGAGGAATTTACTGAGGAAATATCGCTAAGCCGGACTAATTATAACGCAGACGTTTTTATTTGTATTGTTCTTTAAAGAGGAACTGTGCTTGGAGGAACTGTGCTTGGAGTTATTACAGTACCACATCCTTGTACAGTCCTGACCTCGCTTTAAGCCATTTCCACATGTAAAGGAGTTCCTGGGAGGCCGGCGTCTCAGACGTGAATCAGACAGGCTGAGAAGACTTTCTACCTTGATGGTGTCCAAGCGCTCGTGAAACCCTGGGTGCGGTAGTGTAGCAGGGGATTATATAGAGAGAAATAAAGTTTTCATTCTTGTAACTCCGTTCTCTTATTCTGCGTAATCAAAAGTCCCGTTTTGACTTGAACAGCCCTCATAATAATAATAATAATAACGATTAGGTTAGGTCTGTACTCAAGTTTGGATTAGTTTCTCTCTCTCTCTCTGACACACACACTTTCCATTTCCTTCTTCTCTACTACTTTTACTACTAACCTCTGCAGCTGTTACTCTCTCGCTCTCTTTCTCTCCTCTCATTTTCCCCTTTTCCCCCGCCTCTGTCTCTCCCTCTCTGTGATTGATTACTACTGTTCCCACACTGTATAACTCTCCATGGCAACAATACTTTCTTAGAAATGTGTGCGGCAAATGATGAAAAATTCATGCATGGCTTGACACACAGACACACACACACACACACACACACACACACACACACACACACACACACACACACACTCATGCCTACTCATTTCTGCGTCAGCAACAGACATTGAATTTGAGCGATGTACAAGAGGTAGCTTCATTTCCAATAGCGCACACACACACACACACACACACACACACACACACACACACACACACCTGATTCCTGTTTCATTTACAAGTTTCTCCGTGACAGTAATGATGTGAGACGTGAATGAGACACGAGTCCAGCTCTATAACGATGCAGTGGCAGGCAAAAGTATTGGCACCCCTGGCCTACTACAATGACCAGAAGACACCTCTTATTTCTGCACCGCCACTGCAGAGACTGTGGAATCAAGGGTTTATTTATTTATTTATTTATTTTTTTTGCACAGGTTAGGCCAGGGGTGCCAAAACTTTTGCATGCCATGCCATTCTACAGTATGTAGGATTCTAGACACACCAATTCTTCAGGAAAATTATTATATATATATATATATATATTTTTTTTTTTTGCAAGGATGGGTAAAAGTTTTCACACAGACAACAAATCTGAAAACATGTACACTGGGGTTATGTATATGTACTCACTAGCCATTTTATTAGGAACACCAGGAACACCTCATGGACTAAAACATCTGTCCAGTTTTGGTGAACCTGCATCTGATGAAGCCTCAGGTTCCTGTTCCAGACTGACAAGAGTGCAGCCAGATGTGGTTTTCCGCTGTTGTCGGGAATCCACCTCTGGCTTTGACATGTTCTGCGATGCTTTTCAGCAGTGGTGATTGGAGTTCCTGTATCCTTCTATTCATCTAATATCTGGAATTTCCTCCAGGATCAATAAAGTATCTCTCTACAGTATCTAGCTACACTGTATGAACAAAAGTATTTGGCCAAACCTAATCATCAGGTTATCTTACTGTAATGCTTCAGGATACCAGGACATCTCGGACAATGCTATACTTCAGTAAACTTTGTGGCAACAGTTTGTTGAAGGCCCTTTTCTATTCCAACATGACTGTGTCCCAGTGCACAAAGCAAGGACTATAAAGACATGGTTTGATGAGTTCGGTATAGAAGAACTTGACCGGCCCGAACATAGAGCCCTGACTGACCTCAACCCCATCGAGCACCTTTGGGATGAACTGGAACAGACATTGTGAACCAGTCCTTCACGTCCAACGTCAGTGCCTGACCTCATAAACGCTCTACAGAATGAATGGGCACAGAAACATCTTGTGGACAGCCTTCGAAGAGGACTGGAAGCTGTTAGAGCTGTAAACGGGGGACCGACTCCATACTAAAGTATATGTACTTGGATACAATGTTATTGTAAGTTTGGCCAAATACTTTTGTCCATATAATCAATCAATCTATCTATATCTCTTATACTCTGGACATTTTCACCACGGGACCATCGCTTACTTAATGTTTTTTGTTTTTATCGCCAGTTGCGTCAAAAGACAACTTTAGGCAAAGTCATGATTGGCTGATTGGATCGTTGCAGGTGTACCAGCTCTGGTTGGAAGGTGTGGATGGAAATTAACACCTAATTGATTTTACAGCTGGTGCAATGGGCGCTGTTGCACCCCCTAGTGTTGGAGTACAATGTTAACATTTAAATAATAATAATAATAATGTAATACAGTTCTTTTCAAATGTAATATTGCCTGTGCTGCTGCTTTCACGCATTTATGATTATAAGGTTTTACAGAAACACTGACATCGATATTTATTTTATTATTTATTCGGGCTGTCCAGTCAGAAGACTGGACCATTAACATCGCTCTGGTTTACTCTACAGACCTGATGCTTTCCAGCTGTAGGCCAGTGATGGATTGAAAACTAATGTGATTCGTTCCACATCGACTGCTCTGAAAGCCCACGCTTTGAAAACTGAAATTGACGAGGAGAGATGATGGGAGTCTGGATGTTAGAGAAAAGAAAAGAAAATACTGCTCATTGATCTGGAGAGTTTATGAATTTACAGACATCCTGCATCAGTACTGCGTAAATAGTTTCACACTGATGTGTGCATAGCTTTCACAATACTGACGCTGGTTTATGTTTATGTGCCTTAGATAATGAACAGAGTGTGTGTGTGTGGTTTGAAATGGGATGCAAATGATTCTGGTGGAGTTTATGCTCACGATATAGTGAAGAAGGTGTGTGTGTGTGGTTTGATATGAGACCCAGTGTTTCTGATGGTGTTTAGTTAATGAACAGGGTCTGTGGTTTGTGACGCAGTATTTCTGATAAGGGTGTTTATGCTCACTAGATAGTGAACGAGGTGAGTGTGGTTTGGGATGCAGTGTTTCTGATAGGGTTTATGCACCATATTAAAGATAGTGAACAGGCTGTGTGGTTTGGGACACAATGTTCCTGATGATGGTGTTTATACCCTCTAGATAGTGAACAAGGTGAGTGTGGTTTGGGACACAGTGTTTCTGATGATGTTTATACTCTCTAGATTTGGGACACAGTGTTTCTGTTGGTGTCTATACTCCCTAGATAGGGAACAAGATGAGTGTGGTTTGGAACGCAGTGTTTCTGATGGTATTTATGCTCACTAGATAGTGAACAAGGTGAGTGTGGTTTGGGACACAGTGTTTCTGTTGGTGTTTATACTCCCTAAATAGGGAACAAGATGAGTGTGGTTTGGAACGCAGTGTTTCTGATGGTGTTTATGCTCCCTAGATAGTAAACATGGTGTGTGTGGTTTGGGATGCAGTGTTTCTGATGGTGTTTATGCTCACTAGATAGTGAACAAGGTGAGTGTGGTTTGGGACGCAGTGTTTCTGATGATGTTTATACTCTCTAGATTTGAGACACAGTGTTTCTGTTGGTGTCTATACTCCCTAGATAGGGAACAAGATGAGTGTGGTTTGGAACGCAGTGTTTCTGATGGTGTTTATGCTCCCTAGATAGTAAACATGGTGTGTGTGGTTTGGGATGCAGTGTTTCTGATGGTGTTTATGCTCACTAGATAGTAAACAAGATGAGTGTGGTTTGGAACGCAGTGTTTCTGATGGTGTTTATGCTCCCTAGATAGTAAACATGGTGTGTGTGGTTTGGGATGCAGTGTTTCTGATGGTGTTTATGCTCACTAGATAGTGAACAAGGTGAGTGTGGTTTGGGACGCAGTGTTTCTGATGATGTTTATACTCTCTAGATTTGGGACACAGTGTTTCTGTTGGTGTCTATACTCCCTAGATAGGGAACAAGATGAGTGTGGTTTGGAACGCAGTGTTTCTGATGGTGTCTATACTCCCTAGATAGGGAACAAGATGAGTGTGGTTTGGAACGCAGTGTTTCTGTTGGTGTCTATACTCCCTAGATAGGGAACAAGATGAGTGTGGTTTGGAACGCAGTGTTTCTGATGGTGTTTATGCTCCCTAGATAGTTAACATGGTGTGTGTGGTTTGGGACACAGTGTTTCTGATGGTGTTTATGCTCACTAGATAGTGAACAGGCTGTGTGGTTTGGGACAAAATTTTCCTGATTATGGTGTTTATGCTCCACAAATGGTAAACATGGTGTGTGTGTGTGTGTGTGTGTGTGTGTGTGTGTGATTTGGGACGCAGTGTTTCTGATGGTGTTTATGCTCCACAGATAGTGAACAGGGTGTGTGTTTTCTCTGATAGTGTTTATGCTCACTAGATAGTGAACATGGTGTGTGTGGTTTGGGACAAAGCGTTTCTGGTGGTGTTTATGACAAACAGTTATTTTGTCTATTCCTCCTAGAGTCTAACCATCTATTAGAACTATCAATCCATCCAATCATTCATCCTTTAATCCCTCATCCCTTTGCAAATATATTTATCTGTCAAGTTTATCCTTCCACTCATCCACTTATTAACCTATTTATCCATCAATCTGTCCATAATATACATTTCAATTATCTATCTATCTATCTATCTATCTATCTATCTATCTATCTATCTATCTATCTATCTATCACTGCATTTCTCTCGCTCGGCTGTTGTCCAAATCACTGCTGTAGTCTTCATGGAGGCAGCATATGAATATCAATCAGTAGCTTTTTCCCTGAGCAACCTGCCACTGCATTTCTCTCTCTCTCTCAAACACACACACATCTTGTCCTTAACTGAACATATCTCTAAAGTGTGTGTGTGTGTGTGTGTGTTACATAAGTGAAGGTCATTCTTCCTCTGCATGACTCTCGTCCTCTGTTCTCTCCACTCCTCCACTGTAGAATTTGCTGCATATACAT
>JAAGKR010005154.1:0-23365 GCA_011419295.1 Clarias macrocephalus | reverse complement strand
TGGTGTCTATACTCCCTAGATAGGGAACAAGATGAGTGTGGTTTGGAACGCAGTGTTTCTGATGGTGTTTATGCTCACTAGATAGTGAACAAGGTGAGTGTGGTTTGGGATGCAGTGTTTCTGATGGTGTTTATGCTCCCTAGATAGTAAACATGGTGTGTGTGGTTTGGGATGCAGTGCTTCTGATGCTGTTTATACTCACTAGATAGTGAACAGGCTGTGTGGTTTGGGACAAAATTTTCCTGATTATGGTGTTTATGCTCCACAAATGGTAAACATGGTGTGTGTGTGTGTGTGTGTGTGTGTGTGTGATTTGGGACGCAGTGTTTCTGATGGTGTTTATGCTCCACAGATAGTGAACAGGGTGTGTGTTTTCTCTGATAGTGCTAGATAGTGAACATGGTGTGTGTGGTTTGGGACAAAGCGTTTCTGGTGGTGTTTATACTCACTAGATAGTGAACAGGCTGTGTGGTTTGGGACAAAATTTTCCTGATTATGGTGTTTATGCTCCACAAATGGTAAACATGGTGTGTGTGTGTGTGTGTGATATGGGACGCAGTGTTTCTGATGGTGTTTATGCTCCACAGATAGTGAACATGGTGTGTGTGGTTTGGGACAAAGCGTTTCTGGTGGTGTTTATGACAGTTATTTTGTCTATTCCTCCTAGAGTCTAACCATCTATTAGAACTATCAATCCATCCAATCATTCATCCTTTAATCCCTCATCCCTTTGCAAATATATTTATCTGTCAAGTTTATCCTTCCACTCATCCACTTATTAACCTATTTATCCATCAATCTGTCCATAATATACATTTCAATTATCTATCTATCTATCTATCTATCTATCTATCTATCTATCTATCTATCTATCTATCCATCACTGCATTTCTCTCGCTCGGCTGTTGTCCAAATCACTGCTGTAGTCTTCATGGAGGCAGCATATGAATATCAATCAGTAGCTTTTTCCCTGAGCAACCTGCCACTGCATTTCTCTCTCTCTCTCAAACACACACACATCTTGTCCTTAACTGAACATATCTCTAAAGTGTGTGTGTGTGTGTGTGTGTTACATAAGTGAAGGTCATTCTTCCTCTGCATGACTCTCGTCCTCTGTTCTCTCCACTCCTCCACTGTAGAATTTGCTGCATATACATGGAGAGATGACGCTATAACACTGATCTCTCTCTCTCTCTCTCTCTCTCTCTCTCTCACACACACACACACACATACAGACCATCATCATCATCATCATCATCATCAAACTCTTACAACTGTACGCATCGGCTGCATCCTAAACCGCACACCGCTTGTAATTAGCTAACTAGATGAACACTTTGCAGCTGTAACAAAGCTCCCCTAGTTACCATGACAACCAGCCACATCCTAATCCACCACAGTATCCTAGTGTGTACAAGAAATTTGAAGATAGATGAATCAAAGGAACACTTTTTGGTGTCATGTTTAGGAGACCGCACACAGACAGAGATGACCATCCTGGAGTGACTCAGCCTGTGCTGCAGGGCATGCTGGGATACATAGTGTGTACAGTATGTGTGTGTGTGTGTGTCTAACGTTAGCATGTGGTTGTGGGCAAGTTTGTGTCTAAATGATGCTGACCTCAGCGCTGTATTTCTGTCCGCGTGCGTCACTGAGGAACCCGACGTCCTTTACGAGTCGCCACAAATAACAGGCTCCGGTGAGGGAAATAAATAAGTACACAGATAAATAAATATACAACTGTCCAACGTCACCTAACAACAGGGGGCTAAATTTATCATTAGAGAAAGGACAGAGTGTCTGAACAGAGCGGCATTTATCGCACCCCCGCCCCATCCTGACGAGCGTTTGTGACCTTTCAGCCGTTTAAAAAGCAGATTATTAATATACATCCATCATAAAACGTGCTAACGGTAACGATTTGCCAGCTAACGAAACAGGTAGAGCTGGAGGATCTCAGGACAGACCCTGAAGCTAAAAGATGAAAGAGTTACGTGGATCTCCCAATCCACAGTCCCACGCCCCTAGAGAGACGTGTTAAAGGGTATCTCAGTGGTTAAAGGATTGAACTTGTCATCAGAAGGTCATGGGTTCAAACCCCAGCACCACCAAGTTGCCACTGACGGCCCCTTGAGCAAAGCCCTTAACGCTCAACAAGTCTCTCTGGCTAAGGGCTTCTGCCAAATGCCGTAAATATAAACGCGTTAAAGAGCCAAATGTGTTAATGAGGACCAGAATTGTATGGAAAAATCTGAGAGGAAAAAAAAAAGAGCAGTTTAAATGGGCTAGTCCACTAGGGGGCGAAATAAAGCAATAAACTCTAAAGCAATAGAATCTATTTCAATGCTATGGAATTGACAGAGCCTAATTAACAGTGGGCAGCACAGTGGCTTAGTGGTTAGCGCTGTCGCTTGCACTTCCAGGGCCTAGGGTTCGATTCCCGCCTCAGGCTAACTGATGTCCCAAATTGCCCCTAGTGTGTGAATGAGTGTGTGTGTGCCCTGTGATGGACTGGCACCTCGTCCAGGGTGCACCCTGCTTTGTGCCCTCAGTATCCTGGGATAGGATCCCGGCCCCTCGGGACCCTGTATACAGGATGAAATGGTAAAGACGATGATGACAGAGCTGTACTAAGAATGTTGGGTTTGAGTGATTAATTCAAGTGGAGGCCATTTTAAATGACAGAGGTCCTACAAAAGAAGTGTTTAGGTGTGGGACTTGTTGGCTTTGTGGCGTCTGAACGCGAAGGATTCTGGTTAGAATCTGGCTTGAGACGGTTGAGAGGGAGAAGGCAGGACCACCCGAAGAGTGAGGGAACAAGGTGCTGCAAGGTTCCATTCCCCTCTCTATTCCTTTTCCTGGACACTGGTGGTGGGCGTGACAGCTACCCTGAAATTGCCGCGCCGTGTTAGGTCACATCCTCCAACCTTACCTCACGCTCTACTCTGAAACTTCTCACGCTTACATCCCAGAGACCTGGCCAGGGTTCAAACCTGCAACCCCTCAATCCAGAGGTGAATCTCAACCATTTGACCCAATTGATCTCACACGAGCACCTTCTCTTGAAGACATTTTCACGATTGTGTCCTTTAATCCTTCACTTAAACCTAGAGCGAAAGCATGAATAAAAGATTCCACTGGAACCTTAAAGGAAGAGGAGATGTTTGTTTTATTTCAGCTCCTAATGGTTGAAGTTCGGCACTCATCACGTCTCTCATGAACAGGAAGCTCTGAGCTAACTATCACACACCAACACACTGACTGTGTGCTTTCTGAGAGCGCTTCTCACACACACAGAGGTAGATATTTATAGCTCGAGGATTAATCAGCACTAATAGTCAGTTTAGTTGCAGTGACTATATCTAGAGCACTACACCTGAGAACCAGCTTCCTCTTAGTGGAGGCAAGGCTCTAACTGAAGGTCAGTTGGAGGACAGAGAACGCACATGTGGATGAAAAAAAAAAAACAGCTTTAGTCATCACTGACCCCTAATTCTGACTTATGTTCATTTTATTTTTCTTCATTTTACGCAATTTGGATGGCAGTTATTAAAGGGAATCATTCTGCTTAAGAAATCCTAATCCTACAGTTTTGGAGACCTGGCTGGGTTTCCACCCAACAAATGCCAGCGCCGATGCTTATTGCACTGATCTCAAGATTCAAGTCATTTTTATTTGTAGACTAGTGGGTACACGCAGATCCGCTCATGTACATGAGGTTTATCCATGGGTCCACTGGCGAGCGGATCCTGACTCGTGTGTCCTACAGTTCGCTGCCACTCCTCACGTTGCTCCAGTGTTTAAGAAGCCATAACTCCTGCCCGTCATATGCGCCGTCGCTGTAGATGCATCGCAGTCTGATCAGCCGTTTCAGTAGCAATGAGCTTGGCCTGACGCATCCCGTTTTCTGCGTAGACGACGCTACCTGCTGCTCACAGTATGACGTCAACGTTGATGATGATGACGCTGCCTGCTGTAACAGTCGCTTAGGAACGCCTGCACCGGCCAAACAGTATTTCTGTTTTGACAACACGGTGGTTTAGTGGTTGGCACCGTTGCCTTGCACCTCCAGGGTCTGGGTTTGATTTCCACCTCGGGGTCTGTGTGTATGGAGTTTGCATGTTCTCCCCATGCTTGGTGGGTGTCCTCTGGGGTACTCCTGTTTTCTCCCACAGTCCAAAGACATGCAGATAAGTGTTAATGCTAATCGGCGTTCCCAAATTGCCCGTAGCGTGTGAATGTTGACTGGAGGTCCTACCACGGTTGTAAAAATGGGAATAAATACAATAGAAATAAATGGCCTTCACGGTCCCTAGTGGAGTAGAGAAGTTCCTGGATGGATGGCTGGATGGGGATATATAGATGTCCATTAAAGGTAACTAATGTATGCAGCTAATATAGTTGATTTAAAAGCAATTAGCTGACATTGTGAAGTACGAGGTTAGTAGTATTTGCGTGGAAGTGCGCGCTGTTGAAACGAGCGGAACGTAAATGAACATATCGGAGAACCTGCTGTGTGGACTGTTGCCTAAAATGAGTTTGGCATTCCTGCTTTAGTGTGTTCTATTATCTAGACTATTATACGCCACGTTGTGTGACCGTACACACGCAGGAAACGGAGCAGGAGAGCGGCGAGCGGAGAGCAGCGTTTCTCTCACAGCGCTCTGTGAGGATCTCTGGATTACGTGGGAGAAGGATAAATCCAAGGACAGAGGATTCTACAGCCTCAGATAGCGCTTCGGAGCCTAATTTATTCCGCACTCGTTCTTCGAGCAAGCCTTTGATTTAAATCTGTGTAAACCTGAGCTAAGACGATCGCAGCAGCGTCAGAGACGAACGCAAATCCCGTCTTTTCCAAGCCTCATTATACAAAGCCTGTGTCTCACACTTTCTCTTCCTGCGTTCAGGCTAGGAGCAGGAAAGCTGCTGTCGGTGAACTCACATCTGTTCCTGGATCTGCACCGTCCAGATGTTTGACAGACAGGCGTATTCGGAGTGTGTTCAGCTTGGAAACGTTCAAGTGGCCCTGAAATCACAAACGGTGTCCCTTAGTGTCGGGGGCACTACATCTAGAAAATACAAATTGCTTTCAACAAATCTTTGTGCGGCACGGTGGCTCAGTCGTTAGCACTGTGTCCTTGCACCTCCAGGTTCCGGGTTCGATTCCCACCTTGGGGTCTGTGCGCATGGAGTTTGCATGTTCTCTCCGTGCTTGGTGGGTTTCCTCCGGGTTCTCCGGTTTCCTCCCACAGTTCAAAGACATGCAGATTAGGATAGCTGACGATCCTAAATTGGCCGTAGCGTGTGAACGTGGTCCTACTACAGTCGTAAAAATGGGAAAAAATAAATACAAAGGTCACCATTGGTTGGACTACAGAGACGAAAAAAAAAAGAATACATTAGAAATACAAGAAGATCTGGCTATATATATATACACACTGTATATAAACACCTCAACTGCTTGCCTTTGCTAATTTCTTGAGGTTTTAACACAACCCTGGTTCTCCAGATTATCCTGTTAATCCTCTTACTTTCGGGAAGAAAATAAACTCACAAACACAAGGCATAGTTTGACAGTTTATAAATAAAGCTAGCAAAGCAATCTGAAAGCCGCTAGCTCTCAGCGTCCTGAGTCAGGCTTTACCCGGGTGTGATTTATGTTCAGCGTAGCTCTCATACGCTAACCATTAATTAGCCAGAAGGGGGGTTTCAGCTGCTTTTATTTTTATACGCAATGTCCATGTGCATATTCCAAACGACAAACTCTTTAATCAAAGCTCTTCTTGCAGAAAAGGACGGCGTCAACAAATCACATCAACAAAATCGGATCGAGTCGTAAATCTTCTTGAGGTACTACATGAAGACGATCAGCGGATGCTTACGTTTGAAAACTATTAATCTAAAGAAAGAAGGTTTACGTGTTTTATTCGTGAAGGATAACAACATGTCCTGTGTGAGAGACGTCCAGCGGTCATTTCAGGTCCAGGTCGTCGGCGGCGGCGCTGCATTCACAGACCACTGCTTGCTAACATCAATTACAAATATAGTTGCAAGCAACGATGAGCGGGCCCAAGCACCCCGCGCCATAATGGGAAATAATAATCCTAGGAAACATAGGGCTGATGTTATAGTGCTTGGGCCCTAATTAGCCTCAGCTATGCCTTAGCTAGCGGTTAGCCTGTACATAGAGTCTGTGCTAATCAAACATATTTAAGAGTCAAATATTTATTTGCGCTTTGAATGTGAAATGAAACAGTTCTTTAACCAGGACACATTTCATGTGGAAGTGTTTAATCGTCCAGCTTTTGCGATACCGCTAAGGACCAAAGACCGAAATAGGAAACTGAGCTTGCTGACCTTCTCTGAAAATTTTCTAAGGACTTTGTTCTCGAAAGCCTGCTACATTATTTTTTAACCCTGATACGTTGCTTGTTTATAATATATAATGCAATGATATTTTGCCACTACATATTTATTAAGCATTATAATCATTATATTGTGGGTCTTCTGGCCTTGATTGAATGCAAAATGTTTGCACACCCACATACAACTAATCCATGGAGCTGATCAGAAAGCTTTGATTTATTTTCCATAACAGCACCTGTATTGTAAATATTACAGTAGTTTCAGCCAGAGCCAGGCTTGTGTGGGAGACCCTTAACATAATCTACAGCTAATCTTATGTGTGTGGTTATACTGTATATAACGATCTGACCTCTGTGCCTCAGGGGGAAAAGGTGTTGGCCTGCTGATCGGATGGTTCCCGGTTAGAGACTCAGCAGAGCTTAATGACAAAACGAGCATCTGCAATGATATCCATCTTAACTTCTTCTCTGGATAACAAAGTAAAAACATTGGAAACATGAAACCTTAATCAGGTGAATAAATGTGTTGCTAACTTCCATGGAATGTGTATATTTTAGTATATTAAAAAATTTTTTTTTTTTTGTATAGTATTTGTATTTTTGCACATTTTAATAATTCAAAATAAATGTACCTTTAACAGTGTTTGTAATTATATATATATATATACACAGAATCAGCCAAATGTATATACAATTCAGGAAACCAAAAAATTGTATGATGTATATTATAATATTAATAATAATGTCATTTTCTTTTCCTAAATAATAATTTTTTGGTATGACTGTGTGTGTGTGTGTGTGTTTGTAATTTTTATGTTGCAACCCCAGATCAGTGCAGTTACCATATGTGGTTTCTCGCTCGGTATTAAAGTCTAATAATTTTTCAAAATAGTACACATGAAAAAATCTATAATAAACAAAAAAATAATAAAATAAAATAAGTAAAATAAACAAACAAATAAATAAAAACAACAACAAAAAAACTAATATATAGTCTAAGGCACTTTAATTACTTTAAGTACTTTAAACAAAAAATAAAAGATAAACATACAAATATACAACAAAATAATAATAATAATAATAATAATAATAATAAAAACACAAAGTCCAAATCCTACAGAAGATACCAAATGTGGTTCTTTGCCTGATTGAGGGATACATGATAACTTCACTGACCTTGATTTGCAACATAAAAATGACAACAAAGATTATTATTATTATTATTATTATTATTATTATTATTATTATTTCTAAAGGCTTAACAAGACATTCAGAATCCAAGTTGATGGTTTTGTGTTTTTCTTTCTTTCTTTTTCATGTTATGTAATAAAAACTTGAATTTTAGTTCGGCTATGACGATTTAACCGATGTGAAAGGGATAGACGCCAGGTGATTATGATAATACATGCGTAGAGGTGACGGGTCACGGTGCTCTCATTCCAAATGCGGGTGTCGGTTAAGCGTCTCTTTGTGAAGGGGGAAAAAAAAAATCGGTAAACAGAAATGTAGATCGTAATTCACTTGGAATTAGAATGGATCTCTAAACGTATCGACCTGCACTAACACACGTGCCATCGCTTCACTATTCATACAACAATACCCCGTTTTCAATGTTTTATTAAGCTCCAGTACACCATGGAGTGTAAAAGAGAAGAGCACTCTATTAACTTCACTCTCACAAGGGTGTGGAACTGGAACTAACGGAACTGGAGCTAATTAAAGCTTGAGCTAAATGAGGCACAGGAACGTCCTGTCTCCAACTCTCCAGGTCGTTAAGACTAAAGCAGTGTGGACTTACTCGAGCGTGGGTCTGGGATGGGAGTCGCCGGATTAATTACTGCAACAGACATCAATAATGGACAATTTATAGCTTTCTACTGATTAAATAAGGAATAAAACACACTTCAGGGTTGTGGTGTGCCAGGACATGCTGGTGTGATGAAGCGCTGTTATTGTGAACACCTCCAAGGTGATTGATTATATTTCCAATAAATATTGTTCTTGAGGTTTTATTTTCCGTACAGGATGTGATTACAAGTTTCTCTGCCAGAAAACTAACTGGATGCTGGAGGCTTCTTCCATAAATGTTTAAGAAGCTGGATGTTTTTTCGTGCAATGTTTTTTTTGGACCCCCCTTTTTTTTTTTCCTTGATTCGTATCAGTAGCATCAATGTTCACATTACCAGGCCAGTCGCGCACTTCAGCTTTCATGCATCTCCAGTAGCCGGTCAAAACTTGTTTGCGTGAGTGTAGAAAAATGTTTTTTTTTTTTTTTGTTGATCTAACATACTGAAGATGGTACTAAGATATAAGCCGGAGCCACTTTCAGTAAAAAAAATAAAATAAATTCTGGTTGTCTGGAACTCATAGTTTTAATGGTACACTGCAAAAACTATCTGGAAAAATGTTGAATGAATTAATATTCAATTCAATTTGATTCGTGTAGCGCTTTTAGCAGGTGTCATTGTTGCAAAGCAGCTTTACACAATCAAAAAAAAGAAAAAGACTCAATAAACTAAAAACAAAAATCAAGTTGAGCAGGCAAATGACCTTAATTTATAGTAAACGCTACTGTATGAAGCCAATCAAAGCATTTCTATTAGACCTGCTCCTTCTGATTCACATGTTGAGGAACAAACTCTTGTTGCCATGGAGACCCTTTCTTTTTTTCTTTCTTAAAAATGGTTATGATATTGAAATATAAAAGAATCAGTAAGAGATGATAAGCGTCTGGTGTTCTCAAGGTATTTGACTAGTTTTGGATGAATAACGTTTTTTAAGTAGTGTTTGTGTTTTAATTGTTGTGCTATTGTTAGGCCAAACGGCTTTCATAGTAAAACAATCACTTAACCAACGACATCAGTGGGCTCCAATGGGAGACAGTTGACTTTTCTGAGTAGATGAAAAGTCAATCCTAGAGAAATATAAGTAATTGAGCCCACAACCAAAACTATGACTTAAAAACCAGCAAATTCCTCTAAAAGTTGAGTAAACTTAAAAAAAAAATAATAATAAATTTTTTAAAAAGCTGTGCAACTTTTTTTTTTTTCAGTGTAGTTTCCATATCGGGAAAAAAAAATCTAATCATAATTAAAGGTTAAGTGAGGTTTAATGTCTGTTTATTCTGTATTTTACTTTACTGATACTGTACGACTTTTCTAAATGTTTTGATTGTTGGAAATTTTAAACTTTTGGTAATATTTTTGGGTGGCTGGAACGGATGATCCACATTCACGTTGTTTTCGATGTGGAAATGCACTTCACTATACAAAATTTCGAATCACAAACGCGAGTTAGCTTTAGCTACAAATTCGCCTTTAGTGCGGATTAAATTTGTATGGTGAGGGTCTGCGCAATTACGCATAATAGTCAGCAGGTGGCGGAATTCTTGCTTCAAATACTACACAGAACGATTAGGTAACACGCAGAAATGTGTGTTAAAAAAAGTACTAAAAGTATCTAATAAACTCTTAAACATTGTGTAACTTGTGTTGTCATATAAATTATATATTTACTTAAAAAATTATATTAATATATATATATATTTTTTTTTTCTTCTGGCAATCTTCAACTCCAAACTCCAGTCCACTTAGCAGTGATATTGCATCAACCACCCGTAAACATAAAAAAGAGAAATATTTGCAGAAGCAGCAAGCAAAATGTGAATCGAAAACTGATTCACCGACTCAATTAATTGCATTGATAAACAAAACTGCGATTCAATCGGCTTTATGGTTGTAATGATATTCGTCCCATGTTCATCCTATAACTTTCTTCCTAGAGCAACCATAACGTAATTAAACAGCATCGTGATCCCTGAGGAAGCCGGAAATGTCTCGAGAAACTCAGAACACAATCCAGGGAAATTACCATGCGAGGCACAGGAGGATGTTTTCCTCCTCGGTGTTTTCCCACCTCTCTGCTTATTTCATATCCCTCAGTTTCCTCTCGCGGTAGCCCCCCTACCTTCCCCTCCTCCTCCCTCCACCACCTCTGTGAGAAGGCGGTTATTTATGAAATCCACATCTACTTTGTTTGATCAATAAATAAACAAACATCCAACAAGTTTAGAGTTTTTTGGAAATATTTGCAGCGGCACGGAAAGAGTAGGAAAAGCTTCCAGCGCTATTATTCACAGTCGTGAGCCGGGTTATAAATGGCTCGACTAGCTTTCTTCATTCACAGGCGTTTCTTAATCGCGACACTGCATCATGGGTAATACGTTAGCATATAAATGTTTAAATGCGAATGCTGTGTTAACTAGTAAGATGTCGACTCCTGACCACGTGTGACCTTCTAGACGTGAACTGACTTGGAGGAATAAAAGTCGGGCAGCGAGAGAGGAGGAATCCTGCAGGATGTCGTGTGAACATTTCAGCTCTCTGTAGCGCCCGTGCACTTTCAGCTTAAAGCCCGGGTTTACTCGTCAGAAATGAACGAAGGAAGCGCAATATTAGAGACGGCAGATGGCGGGAGCTCGTAATAATCCCCTCTGAGCTCGGAAACGCACGACTGCCACGAACACGCATCAGGGAAATCAGAGAAGATGGACAGATGAAGGTTTTTGCTTTGCTTTTTAGATCCTCGTCTATACGTTTAGATCCTCGTCTGTATCGTCATCTTCAGACGAAGCCTGGCGAAACGGGAAAAAGAAACAATAAAACGTTCCACTGTCTGATGCATTCGCCTAAAAACACAACAAACACGAAACTCAACTTCGTCACATCCGATTTTAAACGTGATCAGGAAGTCAGAGTTCAGAATCATGAGGTCATCTGTATAGAGAACTACATCAAGTAGAAATTGTACAAATTCATCCCCGAGAAGTCATGGACTAGAGATCGAACACGATCAAAAACACTTACAGGTCGTCCCCGACTTATGAACGAGTTCCGTTCCGGGAGTGTGTTCATAAGTCAGATTTGTTCTTAAGTCCGACAAAATAAGTCCTTGTACGCCTTTGACACAAATTTACAATGTAAAGCATAACAATCCACTTGACTAAATCTCTGTCCCCTTTCCCCACACTGCCACCATGTGGCCAAAACCTGTAACTGCACCTAAGGAAATGAATCTCACACATGAAATGTAACAGTGTCGTGTCTGCAGCTTTAAATCGCGAGGGGAATCCCGGACGCCATTTTGTCTCAGAGCTGTTATTGTCCACTGTATCGGACTGTGAAGTCTGGTTTGTTGAGGATTTTCCAAAATGAGGATTATTCACCGTCCGGATAGCTTTACAGGACAGACATTTTCTATCATCGTGCTCCCGGACTGATTCATTGTATATACCGGACTTTAGACATTTTATACATTCACTTACACACTGAAAATATTGTATATAATTGTAAATATTGGTATCTGGTGCACACTATTTTGTGTACAATAGACGTGAGCCACTTCCGTGATTGAACCGTTCGTGTCTGTGGACGGGAGACTGAAATGAAACACTTTTCTTGTCTAAGCGGTCAAGGGCTAAAACTTTACAAAGTAAGAATTCCAATTTCAAGGTTAAAGGGTTTTTCAATTGTTGTAGATGCGAAATTCTAAGTTACAATACATTCAGTTGAACCTGGCAGAAATGTTCTGGTTTAGTATGAGTGGGTAGGGGGCGCTATAACCAGGAAAGAACAGTCCGGAAACAAGTGAGTCTTTGTAGTTACACGTCCTTGTACTTTTTTTGTTTGTTTTGTTTTTAGGAGTGATTAGTTGATGCGCTGAAAAACAAACCCACTGACGACCGACCAATCAGCTTCCAGCAGGTCTAGTGCTCGAACCCCAAACACGTGAAGTTGTAGAGAAAACAGTTCAGGCTTCATGACTACAATAAACCGTAGAAGCTTTATTGGGCACATATGACACTTTCACACAGTGACGAAAAAGAAGCTTGAAATGAAACAAAAAAACAAAAAGAGAAAAAAAAAAAACAAAACAAAACAATAACAACAACCCCACATTTTATTGCACTTAAGTTATAAGAAAATAAAAAAATCTAATAGACAATCCCTTTAAGGTTTGCTGTATTTTTTAATCTGTCTGTTACACCAGGCAGTTTGGACTGGGAAAAAAAAAATCGAAAAAAAAAGTGGAAAAAAACAAAAAACCTCCATCATCTGATTTTCTTAAACCAGACCATAAATAAAAACTAAAAACTGGAGAAAGAACTTTACTTTTTTTTTTCTTTTGTTTGATGTTTGTTTTAAATCGTAATATACAGTGTTAAACCAGTTTCACAGTTCAGCGTGAGTGTGTGACTCGGAGAATGAGACGAACAGGTTTGGCTACGTTGACGCTTTTTTTTTTTTGTCCCCTCTTCGGAAAGAACGACGAGCGAGTCCGACTTTCTTTCCGTCGATCCGGTCTGCTGTTCCAAAAAAAAAAAAAAAAAAAAAAAATTATATATATAAAAAAAAAAAAAAAATCCATCCAACACGTCCCCAACAGAACTTCCGTCCCAAGGAATGTGTGAACGATGCTCAAACACACACACGCACAAACACGCGGCACACACACTCGGCGTAACTGTCCGTGATCATCGGATCCTCGCTCATTCTTTCAGCCTCGTAGAGGCACATTTGGCTCAAGTTTCAGTGGCAAAAAAAAAAACAACAACAACAAAAACAAACCAAAAAAAAAAGAAAGAAAAAAAGTCAGATTTCATGTCTTGTGTGTGTCTTGTAGATTTTTTTTTTCGTTATTATTATTATTTTTTTTAGGATTTAGTCTGGGACTAAAACGTCACAGCCAGTGGAGGAATAAAACAAAACAAAAAAAACAACCAAAAGAAAAAAAAAAAAAACAAGTCCCGCATGAGTGACTAGCAGCATTAAGTTCAGTTTGGCCACTGGGAGAACAGGAACAGGAAGGGGCGGGGTGTAGAACAGGGCTTTTAAACAAGAACTTTGAAATCTCCCATGAAGCGACGGTACTGAGCCAACACGAGGAAGGGAACAGCGACGACAGAAACGAAACCGCACTGAGGATCTGGAACAGCACTTAAAGACTCGGGTCTAACAAGAAAACAAACAAACAAACAAACAAACAAAAAAAGTCCACCATGTTCCTCCGTTGGCGTCAAAAACAAATCGAGAGCGGCGTGTGACGTCCGGTTTAGCGCCGTGCCATCGATGTCTTTTGAGGCAAATGTGATGAGTTAGACATGCAGCTTGCACGAGGCTAACCTGGCAGCGCATTCATTAGCCGCGCCTCGATTACGACCGCACACCCGGGAGCGTCGGAGGAACATCGTGCACTCATCGTTCATTTCATTTATTTATTTTATTCCTTTTTTTTTTTTAAATGATAGACCGCCTTTAAATTAATACTGAGACTCGTCGTAGAGGTAACGGTGGAGAGGAACTGAAACGCAACAAGAACACCGAAGGCTGATGTGTGTGTGTGTGTGTGTGTGGGGGGGGGAGGGGGATTGGGGGGGGGGAATAGAGGGAGAACGAATGACACGTAAATTCACAGTTGTGCATTGAACACTAAATTGTTGTGTGTGTGGTGTGTGTGTTGGGCGGGGAGAAAGAACAAGCCAGAGAAATGCAAGCGCTCTCTCTCTCTCTCGTGTATTGAGGCTTCCTTTGTGTGTGTGTGTTTGTGTTTCTCTCATTTAAATCTCGAATCCTGTTAAAAACTCTAAACCTGCGTGCATTCATCACCTGTGTCACCTCGGCTCCCTCGCTCTCACGTCATGCATACAGTGTCGACTTGTTCGTATCGGTTTTCTTCTTAAAAAAAAAAAATTCAAATTAAAAATAAACAAACAAAAAACAAAATGTATGAAAGAGAGATAATGCTGTCTGGGGCGTGCAGGCTTTCGATCGGAGAGTCTCTGAGCGAGAAAAGGCTGTGAGAACAGGAGTGACAAGGACAAAAAAACAAACAAACAAACAAACAAAAAAACACAAGTAGTCCCATTCCTTCCCAGAATGCTTTGCTGCACAGAACCCTAGCCTGACATGCCAGTCATGGAGCTGCATGAGGAAGGCCTTTTTTTTCCTTCCAGAGAATGCAGAGGCAGAGCAGAGCAGAGCAGAGGAGAGGCCCCGCCTCCTCGTCCGTGTTCCCGCCCCTTCCCCCGACACCTTCTATCTTAGCGATGGAGGTGGGTCCAGTCTCGGAGCTGCGCGAGGAGGCACGCTTCCTGTTCCCGCTGTCGGTTATGTCCCGCCCCCCGCCCTCCCTTTTTTTCTTTTTTTTCTTCTGAAGGACACCCCCTCCCTCCCCCTTGTTTTTTTTGAAAAAAATAAAATAAAATAAAAATCGCAGCAGCGGTCACTAAAGGGGCGAATTCATGGCAGGAACAATGAGCAGTGGTGGGTCCGGTGGCGGAGCTGCGCGTGGAGGCCCGATTCGGCCTCCCACGTTTTTTTTTCCTTTACGTTTTTTGACCGTCCCGCCCTCCTCCTCCTCCTCCGCTCTTTGCTTTTCGTGTCCAGTTTCACTTGAGTTCGACGTCGAAGTCGAGCACGAGCAGTTTGGTCTCCTCGGTGCCGTTCCTGCTGCCGACGGCGCACACCAGCTTGACGTTGGAGGCGCGGATCCTCCAGACGACCCCGCCGCTGCCGCCGCTCTCCAGGCTCACCAGGTTGCGGATGAAATCGCCCGAGCGCAGGTCCCAGAGCTTCACCGTGCCGTCGTCCGAGCTCGTGATCACAAAGTTCTTGTTGAACTGCAGGCACGTGACGGCGCTCTGGTGCTTGTGAGGACCTGGAGGGGGGGAAGAGACGGCGAGACACGGCATGAAAGGCTGAGAGCTTAGCGCGCGACGCTGACAAACGCACACTTTGCTAGTAATGTAACGTCTGGTCACCCACCTTGCAGCGTCTGGAGACACTGTCCCGTCTTTATGTCCCAGATTTTGACAGTCGAGTCGGCGTTCCCCGACACCAGGATGTTGTCTTTGAGCTCCATGCCGCTGGTGAGGGACTGGTGTCCCGTCAGAGTGTGTATGCAGTTCCCCGTCTCGACGTCCCACACGCGGATGGACGTGTCTAAAGACCCGCTGACCACGTGCACGCCGTCGAACTGCCGAGAAAGAGGGGAGGAAAAAACAGGAGACTGCTTAAAAAATAAATAAAAACACACGGTATATACGCGAAAAGTGTGAAAGTTTGTGCACCCTCGGTACGTCACACTTTATTATTAACCAACTACACGCCCACGCTTCTTCCTGGAACAGTCTGACTCTTTTTGTATCGGCTTATTGGATTAGATCGCTAATTAGCGTTATTATAGGGAAAAATCAGGTTTTTTAGCTGATGGGATTAATTACGGTTTGAAGAAACAGACCTCGTCTTGGCGCACACACACTGAACTGTTTCTCACTTAGAAATGCAAAATCATTACAGTTCAAAAGGAAACTCAGGAACTGATGATTTTTTATTATTTTTTTAAACATGAATAATTATAAAAACTATATCTGGTGTACGAGACGTCTATCCGGGACGCGCGTGATTGCGATCTTATCCCAGTCCGAAGTTACCTGTAGTGAGTAGACGCGGTTGGTGTGTCCCTGCAGTGTGTGTAAGCACGTCTCGGTTTCAGGGTCCCACACTTTGACCATGAAGTCGTAGGCGCCGCTGACCACGCGCCGCCCGTCGTACTGCACGCAGCGCACCGCCGCCACGTGACCCATCAGCACGTGCAGACACTGGCCCGAGTCGATGTCCCACACGCGCAGCGTCGCGTCCCGGGAGCCGCTCACCACCCTGAGAGACACAGAGACAGAGGGGATGAGGATGATTCTCACGCACACAAGTCTTCATTCATCTGTCAGTGTTTCCGTATCCATGAATAATAAATAATAGTGTGTGTGTGTGGTTAATAAATAAAACCACTCCACTTTTAATAAAAGGCAATAAAAAAACAAGACACAGACACAACACTCGTCATTAATATACACTGTATACACACAACGTTTATTTGTGTATAAATAAGTCTTGCTCTTTATACCCAGTGTGTGTGTTTTTTTTTTTCGCTCCAAAACACCTAGTTAAGCCTCTTAGCGTCATTTTCTTCCCGTGTGTTTTGCGTGATGACAGCTCGTGGGCGAGAAAAGAAAAAAAAAAAAAAAAAGGGATGAGTAAATGCACTCGCGGGTTACGTGACCAGGATCATTGAGGCGATTAGCTTCCTGATTAAAGTCTGAGGAGGAAAAGAAGGTGTTTTTTTTTTTTTTGGATGGTGTGTGAGGTCGGAGTGTTTCTTCAGTTCTTCGTTCTTCAGGTCATCACTAAATCTATAAGGTCATAAAGCTCGGACGCGATTTTTGTTAAACACGCAACGAAACAGAGCTTTAATAATCCCTGTTTAATCTGAACTAAAGTGTTTGTGTGTGTGTTTGTGTACCTTTTTTCATGGAGGTGCATGCAGCGCACGGTGGAGGTGTGTCCGTACAGCGTGTGAATGCACTCGCCCGTCTCCGCGTTCCACACTTTCAGCGTCCGGTCCGTCGATCCGCTGATGATGATGTTGTCTCTCATCTGAGACGACCAGACGCCGCCCGTGTGTCCGACTAACGTCCGCAAACACTGCAGACACACACACACAAACATAGGTACAGATTTAATTGATGGGTAAAGACTATATGTCGTCCGATATCATAACAGTGCTGGAGGAGAAGAATGAATGCACAGACGCATGGAGATCCGTCCTCGCTCGTCACCCGGCTAACGATCCTCTGATAAATTATACCGCCGCTGATTGATGACGTGGGGCGCGCGACCGATGGGATACGACTCAACTCTTTTCAGACTAAACCGCGGCCGCAGAATACACCCGAAGGAAAACCTCCATGAATGATGAAACACTTTCTCGCTCCCGTGTCTTCACTGCAGACAATTTGGACAGCTGTACAAACATATTAGGGAAAGGAATCCCAGGGGACGAGCTGATACAGTACGCTGTTATCACGACGCTGATGGGTCGATTCGATTTGTATTGCGATTCTGTAAGTATTACGATTTTTAAAACAAAATAATTATTTGTTTTGTTTTGTTACAATTGTAGACTAACTTGTGAGTTAGCACCCCCTGTAGGATTTTACAGGAACTGCAACATTTCACTGGCTTAAACGCAAACACGTTAATTTAATCATTATATCCATCCATTAAAAAAAAAAAAAAAAAAAAGTTATTATGCGGATGCTGTCAGAAGCTCAATTGCAGATCATGGAGTCCAAAAATATGCAGAATTCCTTTTTTTGATTTAAGCTTTAAAATTTCCAAATCCAACACTGAGAGCTAAACTACTAATTAGTACGAGTGAACATCACGAACATTAGCGCCAAAAAAAAGAAAAATGAATTTATTATCATTATTATAATTTTTTTTAAGCCAGGGTTTGACAAGATGATTATGAATAATTACGTGCTATTAAAATCGCTAATGTTAACGAGATAATAAATGTGAATAAACAGGAAACCTGTGAAGAATCTACACCTCCTCGCGTTAATGATCTTAAAGCGTGATTCTGACTTCGTGAATGAGCCGCGGTGATTGCGCAGCCAGGAGGAAAGTGGAAGGAAGATGCGGGCGGAGCGGACGCGTTCTCCATCTTCGCGCTGGATGGACTGGATATCGATCGCAGCGATAACAGAAATCTCTCACGCCGGGCTGCGAGAGCCTGAGGAACGTTCCCTCCAGATTTAATTAAAACCAATAAATTCAATTTCGTTTCCCCGAGTCACAAACTGTGAGATGAGAGAGACACAGAGAGAGAGAGAGAGAGAGAGAGAGAGAGAGAGAGAGAGAGACTTTATGCTTTATGACCCTGAACAGAACCTTTGTGTGGAGGACGATAAAACAGAAGGGGTGAAAATAATAATAATAATAATAATAATACTAATAATAATAAGGCCAGCGCGAGGAGTAATTGCGTTCCCCTCCGCTATGATCAACATCGCAACCTCGGAACGGATCAAAACGGTCGCGTCTCGTTTGCGTTATTAGACTCTTGTCACCGACTCGCCGAACAACGCGGCGGATAATTAACTAAAACGAGCCAATTAGCGCGTGCTGGACGCGACGTGAGGGACGTGGGAGACGGTACAGCTCGTGTGTTGACTTTCTTCTTATCGTTAAGCATCAATTACACTCAGACTCGTGAATATTAACGAGCACCTTGATTAATTATGTATGAGCCCTTTCTGTCGGATGAAAAGCGCCTCGTGCGAGTGACGGCGGGAAAATCTCTTCGTGGTGCGCGCGTACTTAATGACTTCTCCTTGATTAGGGAGAAACTTTTAAAAAAATGTAAATTAGAGACTTTTAGTAATCGGCACCGTCGCAGGAATTACGATGATGTAATAGCTATGATGTCATCGTGCTTAAGTCACAGTGCTCGTGCCCTAAAAACGGAGGCTGATACATGAACGCCACGCCCCCTTGTTAACGTCTAGCCACACCCAAGTGCCGCATCCTGACTGTTAGTGCTGTAACACACACACACACCCCAACACACACACACACCTGCATGTAACAGCCTTTTAAAAAAAATTTTTTATTACACTTTCTGATCAACCATGCACAAGCGTTACTGTATCCCCTCCCCCCCGCCGCCAAAAACCAAACAAAAGTTTTGGCACCCTTGGTGCATCATGTATTTATACCAAAGCAAACTGTGTGTATCTGATAGTCAAAGGTTCACCGTGTGAGAGAGAGAGACACACACACTCGTGTCACACACCTCTACGTTACAATGGATTTCCTTTACAAAAGCTCGTTCAGGTTGAGGATTAA
Source organism: Clarias macrocephalus (assembly GCA_011419295.1). Taxonomy (NCBI): domain Eukaryota; kingdom Metazoa; phylum Chordata; class Actinopteri; order Siluriformes; family Clariidae; genus Clarias; species Clarias macrocephalus. The sequence continues at coordinate 4,254 of JAAGKR010005154.1, read as the reverse complement.
TGTTGAGGTGAGATCCTGAGAGGGAATCTGTTTAACTCCAGGTTCGATTCTCTTCAGTGGAAAATTACTGGAGATTTGCTGAGTCATGTTTGGTGGCCATACTGAAGGCTCATGTTTATATATATATATATATATACACACACACACACACACACACACACACACACATGCGTATATAAATCATCACCCATCAATGTCGAGTTCATAGAGAATAAGCTCCCTCTTCCTCTGTGTGTGTGTGTGTGTGTGTGTGTGTGTGTGTGTGTGTGTGTGTGTGTGTGTTGAGCTTTCTAAATCAGCAAGGCTCCCAGACAAGGGAGAGAAAAAAAAAAGGATAAACTTTCAGTTTACACCCCGTCTGTCCGTCTCTTTCTCTGTCTTCTTCTTTGTCTCCCTTTCTGACGGTCTCTCCCTCTCTCTTTCTGTCTCTCTCTCATTTTCTGGTCATCTATGTCCATTTATCTGTCTCGCTGTCTGTCTTGTTCTATCTTTCTTTCTACCTCTCTCTGTCAGTCCGTCTCTCTCTCTCTCTCCCCCCCCTTCTAGCAGTGTCTCTCTCCCTCGGTCTGTCTTTCTTTGTTCCTCTATCTCTATCTTTGTCTCATTGGCTGTTCGTCTCCCTCTCTTTCTTTTTACCTCCCTCTCTGTCAGTCTTTCTATCCATCTATCTTTCTTTGTCTCTTCCTTTATTTCTCTGTCTGTCTGTATTTCCTTCCATCTCTGTCTGTATCTTTTTGTCTCTCTCTATCCTTCTGTCTATCACTTCCTCTGTCGGTTTGTCTTTCTGTCTCTCTCTCTCTCTTTTCTTTTGGTTACTTTCTCTCTCTGTCTCTCGTTCTCTGAACTTCTCTTTCCCCCTCCATTAAACCTCTGTCACTCCAGTTCTGCATTTCGGATTCTCGTAATCACACCTATTGCTGTGTCTTTCATCTTTCTGTCCACTTACATTTTGATCCCACACACACACACGCACACACTCTTATTCCTCTTCCCTTGTTCCTTCCCCCTCTCTCTCTCTCTCTCTGAGTCACACTGCACCTTTGGCTGATCCCCAAGTTCTTTACATGCAGACTGCAGCACGCCGCAATCTTCCGCCCACCACAGGATCCTGTGGTCAGGACACACACACACACACCCTATGCTGACACGTACCTTCTCCTGCCTCTCCCGTATTTACTGGCCTGTTCATTAGTAAATATGGAAGGTTCTGTGTAATCGGGCTCGTTAACCTCGCCGCCGAGTTCAGCTCCGTATAACACCGCGTTACCCATGATGCCATGCAGCTCCTGATTCGGCTCTGCGGGGTCGTGATCGGATTAGCGTGGTGCGTCGGGACTCGTAAACACGCGCCGCAGGATCTGTAATTCGATTCTCCTTCGTTAACTGCAGTCTAATTCTGTTACACATCGTTATCTGAGCTCTGACCGAAAGGTCAAGGGTCGATTAGCGGAAACCAGGACGCCGCTGCGCGAGATTTAGCGTATGGTTCATTATCTGGATATAGGAGGGAGGAGGGGAGGTATTCCAGCAGTGCAGACTGAGCGTGACGCGTCTGAATGGTCAGAGCAGTGAAATAGTGTGGCCGAGAGCTCGGGCACACACACACACACCCCCGAACAAACACTCAGCTTTATTATACATGAGAGAGAGAGAGACGGAGATTCGGCCCTGTCTCGGGGTGAAACTGAAGCGCTGAAAAATAATGAAGACCCACGGTGGAGTGTGTTTAATGAGCTCAGAGCACAAAAAGAATCTCAAACATTCGCTCTGTCCGTGACATTCTACAGTCAGAGACAGAGGAAAAGAGAGACAGAGAGAAAAAAAAGAAAGAGACAGAGAAACAAAGAGAGAAACAGAAACAAAAAGAGACAGAGAGAGAAACAGAGACAGAGAAAGAGAAATAAGAGAGAGAGAGAGAAACTGAAAAGAGAAAGAAAGAGACAGAGAAAGAGAGAAACAAAAAGAAACAGAGAGAGAAACAGAGAAAGACAAAGACAGAAAGACAGACAGAAACAGAGACGCAGTGCAAGAGAAGTGAGACAGATCGAGGGTTAGCGAGAGTGGGAGACTAGAGATAGAGAGAGTGAAGCAAAGAGAAAATTAGAGAGCAGAAGTGAGAGAGAGAGAGAGAGAGAGAGAGAGAGAAAGGATAATAAAAAGCCTAAAGTCTAATGTGGAGGAAAAAGTAGAGAAAACACACACACTCTCATAATGTACAACGGTTAAAGGTTTTAAGGCTATCAGATGATGAACTAGAGTGTGATGTAAGAACACACACCCCCTTATGTATTGCTCACTGCTCATACACGAGTGTGTAATACAACACAGAATCAGTCACAATGTGAGAGAGACAGAAAGAAAACAGTATAAAAAAAATGAGTGATAGCAGAGGTTATAAGTGAAGAAAGCCATACACACACACACACACACACACTCCAGCCCTGAGCCCTCTCCGTGTGTTCCCTGTGAATAATTAATGCCGATGCTGATGTCGAGTTTTCACGGCTGAGTTCAGCGTCAGCTCACAGAGCAATCAGGAGGAAACGGGGAAACGGCAAATAACACGACACACTGCTTCCTGCAGCTCAGAGTGTGAGATGTCCTCGCTTCACACACACTCAACATACACTCAACACACTGACGACAAAGTGTAGAACTGAAGCAGAACATATGAGAAAAGAGTACAGTATGTAGTTATAACGAGTTTGTGTTAGGATTGTGACGAGTGTGTAGTTATAATGAGTGTGTGTTAGGATTGTAGCGAGTGTGTAGTTACAACGAGTGTGTGTTAGGATTGTAGCGAGTGTGTAGTTATAACGAGTGTGTGTTAGGATTGTAGCGAGTGTGTAGTTATAACGAGTGTGTGTTAGGATTGTAGCGAGTGTGTAGTTATAATGAGTGTGTGTTAGGATTGTGACTAGTGTGTAGTTATAACGAGTGTGTGTTAGGATTGTGACGAGTGTGTAGTTATAACGAGTGTGTGTTAGAATTGTAGTGAGTGTGTAGTTATGACGAGTGTGTGTTATAGATAGAGGACAACACACACAGAGACAGACGAGTTTATCTCTCACCTTTCCCGTGACTGCAGACCAGACTTTGAGCGTGTTGTCGTCTGATCCGCTAACGATACGATTTCCACAAAACTGTAGACACGTGATGACGTGATCATCATGTCCTTTCAGCACCTGCTCAGAGTGTGTGTGTGAGAAAGAGAGAGAGAGAGAACGAGTAAATACACACAAGAAAAACTTTTATCAGCCAGTCTTACTTTAATTCCAGGGTGTTTCATCATCACCAGTTACCGCTCACTGTGTGTGTGTGCGCGTGTGCGTGTGTGTGTGTGTGTATCTTCAGTTTAATTATTATTATTATTACTTTAATTTATATGAACATTATTATAATAAACATTCTGCACAGTAATGAAATGAAAGTGAGGAGAAGTGGAGCTGCAGCGTCACACTGAGAGGAAAAAAGATGAAAGCAGGAGGGTGTGATTCTGCAGCAGCAGGCGTGTGTGTGTGTGTGTGTGTGTGTGTGTGTGTGTGTGTGTGTGTGTGTTGGTTTTTGTGGTTTACAAGGACTTTTGACCTGAATACGCACCAGCATTATGAGGACATTTGGGTTTATGAGGACAGGGGACATGTCCTTATAATTCCAGCAACGTAGGCACCTTTATCTAAGTCTAGGGATCATTTCTGTCGCTTTTAGGGCCTAAGACCTTATATACCACAAAAACCTGAAAAAATACCACACACTGTGTGTTCTCTAACCTCAGTGGTGCGCCCCTGTAGACCGGTCGCGGAACTACACCTACGTCATTAAAAATTTGCATTTTCACACAAGTGTAAGTTTCCTGGTTTCTGATTGGCTGGTTACAAGATTCCGCGTCGGTGATTGGCCAGCGGTAGCGGGCGGAAGCGCACCACTCAGCTCTCGCTAAGAGGCGGGACCTTAAAGGGAACGCGCACCAATAAGGTCTCGCGAATGGGCGGCACTTCCTTGAAGGTGCAGCTGCGCGGCATGCAGGTGATTAAATACAGCGTCAATACACGGAGTTTGTAAAATAATACATGTCGAATTAATATCCTGTTTGGAAACTCTGCACATGGACAAGAGGACGTCGGTGTCGGGAGCTGCTGACATGTGAAAGGTGAGTTATAACGCCGTTTAATCTCTTCACGGGGAGCGCGTGCGTTAGTTTGGCTTGTTTATATCAGTTAAACGGGGCTGTTTGTACCGTCATAAAGTGTCTAA
>JAAGKR010005153.1:41899-53824 GCA_011419295.1 Clarias macrocephalus | reverse complement strand
GAGAGAGAGCGAGGGAGAGAGAGAGAGAGAGCGAGAGCGAGGGAGACAGAGAGAGCAAGGGAGAGAGAGAGAGAGAGGGAGAGAGAGAGAGAGAGAGGGAGAGAGAGAGAGAGAGAGAGAGCGAGGGAGAGAGAGAGAGCAAGGGAGAGAGAGAGAGGGCGAGGGAGAGAGAGAGAGAGAGGGAGAGAGAGAGAGAGAGAGGGAGAGAGAGAGAGCGAGGGAGATGGTCGGAGTGACCGCTGCAGCCCAGCCGAAGCCAAAGAGCAGAAAAACAGATTTTCCTTCTGCTGTTATAGGTCTTTTAAAACTATTAGCCCAGAACAGGAGATGCAGGGAGACCTTACACAACTGCCTGAGAGAAATGGCTGCGGTTCGCCAAAGGAATTGATCAGAAAATAAATGGAATGCTAAAGGAAGTCGCTCGGTTTTTATTCGGCCGCGTAAAATTTATGAAATTTTCTCCATTTTGATTTTGCAGGAAGGATTTTTTGTTTTGTGCTGAATTACAAGTGGGAAGCCTCCTTAATCTAGTAGGAGATTGTGTTTGTTTGTTTGTTTGTTTGTTTGTTTGTTTGGCTCGTTTAGTCTAAGAGTGTTTCCCGTCTTTCGTTTAAAGAAATTCGGCAATTTAAAGATTTTCAGCAAGATAATTGCAGGTGCTTTTATGCAGCAGTTTAATAAGCAAGAAGTAAATATTGAGGAAGTTGCAAATTAGACAAAGTAATGAAAACAAACCCGGACAAAGTCCGATTCATTTCATATCATGTCGGCTACACATGACGCAAATGACGCATATGACGCGTACAATGTGTTCTAAAGTTGAACGCATATGTTCTAAGATGGCATGCTATTGTTCAAATACTGAACATGGGTATTCTGAAGTTGTACATGTGTGTTCAAATCTAGAACACACAAGTTCAAACACATAACACAGATGTCAGATATTGTGCATTTCTTGTCATAATTGCACTTAAAAACACAAACAAATTACATAAAACATAGCAATTACATAGAACACAAAATTGGATCTGGATTAGAAATAAGATACTCCACTGTAAAATAATATTTCTATTCAGTTTAAATAATACATCAGACGCATGCAAAGCTTTGTTTTTGACAGTTTTATATTTAATTTGTTTGTGCTAAAACAATTCTACCATTAGTATCAAATTATACACATACACTTTTTTAAAATGTGCTACTAATCGCCTAAATGCCACATCTCATAAAAATTTACTCTTGGATTCGCGGACTAAAAAGAAGTTTAGAACACCGATGTGCTCATTAGCGACACATAGGCGTCGCTGTGCAGAGTGACTTTGCAGTTTAGCGAGTGGTACTGAGCATGCGCAGCGATCAGCCTTTCCTGGATCTCCAAGTGTAAGCGCGAAAGATTTAAAGGTAATAAAAAGAAATTAGAAAGTTAGAAATTCGTTTATATTTGCGGTCTGCTGAAGTTAAAAAGTATCTCGAGATGTGTGAAGATCATTGTGAGAACATTTGTGTGTGATGTTACAGGGTGAGCACTGAGTAAGAGGTAAATAATAGGCAGTAATATTCCAGTGTGTTCTGTGGCAGTTTGTGGAGATTCTAACGCACGCGGTGAGCTTGATTGTGGATCTGTGTATTTAGCTTTATCAGTAACTTAGCCTTCGAAGCATAACAGGCAATTGCAAACGTTAAATTGTCATAAATCATATAAGCAAGATATAGTTTTTAATGTACAGATACAATTTGTAATAAATACAAGACCATCACCATGTATAATATATGCAATGAAGAGTTCTGACAGTGTAGCTGGATAGATGTAGTAGCTCAGGTAGATTTCTTAGTTTATGCTCTTCTTCCTCCTTTTCTTCTGATGAGGATTCATATTTTAAGCCACAATATATATTCAATTTTCTCTTTCTGCCTCGTCCGAAATTTATAGAAGAATAAAAAAAATTTTTAAAGAAACGACCCAAAGGATAAATTACAGCTCGAGTCTACATCTTTTACAGAGCACTTACACTGGAGACTCCTTCCAAACTGGTAAATAAACTGCAATTTACAAAATGTGCAGAGATTGAGAAAAAGAAGTGAAAAGGAATCGATGCCTCTAAACTGGTCGAAGGCTGAGGTTCTGTAACTCCCAAATATTTAAAGAATGTAATCCAAATATAGACATTCCTAGCTCATAAATTCTGTGTATTATTTAATTATTTATTTATTTACGGTGGAACAAAGTGTTTCCTTCGGCTTTTCATCACAGGAAGGAAAATGACTTTCTTTTAGTTTTGATGAATATAATGCACATCATGTTTACTGACACGGTTCTGATACCGACAGCTTTTGTGATGAGACCTCAAACTTTCCGCGATGAGTTACGGACAGATGTAGCATTGCGGCTCAGTTGTGTTTAGATTTCCTTCCTGTATAGGTTTCGGCTCTCGGGGGCCAGTCTTTCAATCGTTATCGAGATGAAGTTTGGCTTTTGGATCGGATTAAACTCTTGAAATCTGGTTAGTTTGTTTGCTGTCACAGGGATTTAATAGAAGTCCCGAAGGCGAGAGCTGAAATGAAAAAAAAAAAAAAAAAAAAAAAAGTGCCTCATGAGCAGTCTGGAAACACAGCCTTCCACCGGCTTCTTATTGCTTCTTTATGGTACAGTAAACATCAGCTTTTGTTTTTTTTTTTTCTTTCTTTTAAATCTACAAATGCATGGTTACGGAATTAATAAATAAATCCAGCCAAGCCGAAAACCAGCAGCAGTTAGTTTGCAAATGATGTTTTTTGTAGTATTTAGCACTTATGTAGTCTTTTCTTTTCATTAACAGAGTAATTGTTTAAGAGTAAAAATACCAAAATCCTATTTAATCTTCTGATTTATTTCCTCTTTGTGCCTTCGCTGTGGTTTGTTCTGGTGCGTTTGCGCTGAATTCAATGTCCATGTCGTCTGATAAAGAAGCCAAGAAAGTGAATCTAATGAGAACGGCGAGATCAAGAGGCCATATAATTGCTCTAACGATGGGTTCTGAAAAATAATTAGGTGAAATGGTACTCTTAAAATAAATAAATAAATAAATAAATAAATAAATAAATAAATAAATAAAGTTTATATTTATACAGTATCTGTCGCAGAATGAAGCAAGAAAACACACAACGCCGCACACACGTTATACGTTAGACTTTTATAGGAAGCGTTCACCGTGGACATGCGCGCTTTATTTCATTTACACATACAGTAATAAGATTTTACGGTTTATTTTTGGCTTTCCAGAGCACGTTGCTTTGCTTGTTAACCGTTGGCTAACATTATGCACAAAGCCATTCATCTAATAGTCGCGCGATTAGATTACGCCCTTCCTCGCTTCGTTTCTATTTAAAGGCCCTGATGTCTTCACATCCATACATCTGTACATTCTCAGCATTCACACCAACACCACAACCCCAACTCCACTGTGTTGCATTGCTTAACACAGTGCATTTCTTTCTTTGTTTTTTTTTTTTCTTTTTCTTCTTTTTTTTTATTGCTGTTGTGCATCTTTGCGGTCTTAGTTTAATGGCTGTTAGGGAAAAAAGTAAAGAAAGTGCACAAAGGTAATAAAACATGGTCCGCTAAAGCTACTGCAATAATTCCCCAGCTTAAGAGCTGAACAAGGTTACTTCCTTTTACATCCATCTGTAGTTTGCTGATGAATAATGCCACAAATCTTCACTTTAATGCCTTATACAATGCACGTACCTCTATACAATATACGATCAGCCATAAGATTAAAACCATTTTCATATTAAAACCACCTTGGTTTGGGGTTCCACTTATGTGACGGGGGAAACTCTGATCCTGTGACTTCCCTATATATTAACTGTCAGTATATTAAATGATTTAGTGTTCTGGTCTACTGGTAAATTGAAAAGGTTTTATAATGTTAATATTCCTTGTTGCTACACTAACTGATACTAACTAATAATTAACAGAAAAAAAGATATTCATATTCAAAAATATATTCACAATATACAGAATATATAATGTAGTTTGAACAAAATGGACTTCATAGGCATTAATCAGAGAACACAGACAAAGTAATCAATAAGTTTCGATAATGCTTCAAAAAAGTATATATGTAATGTTTTTTGTGTACACTGCAACATGGTCCATTCATATATTGCAATATAAGCACTAGTTTCCTATACAGTGGAACCTCGGATTGCGAGTAACACGGTTTACGAGTGTTCCGCAAGACGAGCAAAGATTTTTTATAAATTTTGAATTGGAAACCGAGCGAAAGTCTTAGTTTATGAGTGCTGAGTATCATGTATAACGTATGCACCTCTTATTTTGACACTGAGCGTCAAGTGATCACAACTGAGCCAATGGTTTTTCTCTCTCTTGTACTGCGGAATTATGGGTAATCGTCTCCCCTGTTGGGTCTTAGTTCTCATCTCTTACTGGTATAATCAACATCTCCCTCTCCCTTCTATGTGTGTGCGCGCGCGTAATTTGACACTGTGCTCCACACACACACACACACACACACACACACACACACACACACACACACACACTCTCTGTCTCGCCTTTACTCACCGTCCTATGTGTGTGCGCGCGCATAATTTGACACAGACACAAGCACGCACACTCTCGCATTTACACCCCCACCCCGACTTCACACACATACTTTCTTTACATAGAAAACTCTGCTCTGTCGCGATTCTTTTCAAAGATAAGATGTTGGTTCATTTTTTTTTTTTTACTTTACAGCACTGATTCCGTTAGAATGCGCTCACGCGAGTGTCATTAAAGAGATTTCGCTTTTTCCCCATTAAAACAGTGTTTCCGTTGTGTGTGTTTGTTGTGAAACTTAAAAAGCGAGGTGGGGGGAGAGAGGAGGAGTTTTACTGTGTAAGATGAGGCGAGGGAAGGCGCTAATTCCACACACCCACACACACACACACACAAATACACGGCGCCTGCGCGCACAAACGGAAACACTTATCTGTCAGGATATATTTTTTACTTTTTTTAAAGGTAAAGTGCAGGTTAATTTGTCTTATTTTTACTTCATATATTGTATTAATTATCTTTTATGTATTTAGAATGAATAATTTGAGTTATCATTATTTCTTATGGGAAAATTCGATTTGGTTTACGAGTGTTTTGGAATACAAGCCCGCTTCCAGAACGAATTATGCTCGTAATTCAAGGTTCCACTGTATATGGAAATGCGTTATTTTATGTACAGTATATGTGGCATGCTGGGTGTTCTAGTGCATTTCTATTTATTGATGTTTTTACTGATTTACTTTGATGAAGATTTTATTTTGTTTTGTTTTATGAGTATGATGATGTTTTCTCTTTTATTATTTGAAACATTTATTCCCAGAAAGAAGCAAAATGATTTGGCTTACATTCAAATTCAAATATTATTTTTCACATACTGTACACAGTCATACACAGTACGATATGCAGTGAAATGCTTATACAGCCGCTTGTGGCCTTAAAATCTAAATTATCAATAAGAAATAAATTTGGGAATGGAATAAGAACAAGAATAAAATATAGAAAAAAAGAACAAAATATGAAATATAGGGTATAAAAATATATTTTTTTAAAAACCTAGCTGTACAATATACAATAATGGCTGTAAAAATATGAAAAATATGGGAAAATGTGCAATGTACAAAAGTTTGCAAAATGAAATGAATAGAAATATGAAATTGTTGTTTTAATCTTAAATGTGGCTTATTGTAATTCTTATAAAAAAGTGATCCTGGATATTTGTGATTACATTTAAGACATTTTCACTTCCTAAGATATCAACATTTGCAGTAAACTACAGTATTATAGACATGGCTATAAACAAGCTGTTTCTCAGTCTAAACACAACAACAACAATCAGGAAATTGTATGAAAGACTTCTATAATAAGTGTATAATTAAGCATAGAAATGCAAATGTGCGGCATCCAGGGATGGGGAATTTAATTTTGAAAAAAGAAAGAAGTCTGATTTTGATTTTTTTTTAAAAAGCCTTTAAAATAAAAATGTGATTTTTACTGCTTGTAAAAGAAGTTGACATCTTTATGCCTTAAATGGAATAAATATACAGTATATAACAGAAAGCTTTCCTCAGTAGGTCTATATCCTATCACACTGACATGACTGTGCGAGTGGGAGGAGCTTCAGGTTGCAAATAATATGGACAACTATACTAGTAATGTGCATGAAATATGCTTTTAGTGTCTCACCATATTGCCGTGTTTATAATCCAGTAGCGAGCCCGAGGGTCAGAACCGTATTTATCCTCGTCCTGCATTGTGAATTCCTCCTGCTCTAATCAGCAACCCGGTCTCCCACAGTGCTTTGGAGTGTGTGTGCGTTTCCTGTGCTCATTAAGCACTCGCTTACGCCCTTACATTTGGTCACGCACTATTGGATTTGATGTTTTTTAGCACGCTCTCGTCACGGCCCATGTCACGCCACGTCGGCTATGTTTTCTGCGCGCTAGAAAATAGCTTTGCCTGTAATCCCGCTTACGTTTCCAGAACACTCTACAGCCCGGCAATCGGATCAGCGACGTGAATAACCACCTGAATTGTTATCGGCATTGAAAAGAAATTAAAGGACCGTTGGATTAGCGTCGCTCTTTTCCACTGACGTTAAATGAGAGAAATGCGATCTAAGTGTCTCTCGGCACATTCAGGTGTTTTTAACCAAAAAACTAGACCACTGAGATACACGTTTTTTTTTTTTTTTTTTTTTTTTTGACCATTCATTCAATTATGAAGCGGACTTGTTAGTAAAATAACATGAGTGGGGGAAAATGCAGAATGTAATTTTGTGGTCAAGGAAGAGAAAACAGTAATTATGCCCGAACGCTAAGCTATAATTTTAGCAGATGTAGCGCTAGCAACAGGCGTTATTGTGATGTGACCAATCAATCCAGTGTAGAAACACTACAATGACACAATTTCTCTCTTTCTTTTTACTTTGTTTATATTGCAGTAGTATGCAGTAGTTAGCACTGTGACCACGCATCCAGGGTTTGATTCCCACTCCGTAAGCATGTACGTGGAGTTTGCATGTTCTCCCCATGCTTGGTTTCCTCTGGGTACTCAGGTTTTCTCCCACATCCAAAGACATGCATATTAGATTCGTGTGCCCTGTGAGGAACTGGTACCCTGTCCAGGATGTTCCCTTACAAAGTCTCCAGCCATCCCACGACCCTGTACAGGATAAGAAGTCTTTAAATTTAAGCCGTATTACTGTTGTTGCCACGCGGCTCCAAGATCCTCGGTTCGACACGATTAGAATCAGTCAGAATTCTGCATGTTTTCTCCCTGTGTGGGTTTCCTCAGGGTTGTCTGGTTTCCTTCCAAACCAAACCAGTGGAGTCTTGACACTAAATTGCCCCTATGCAGAGTAAATAAGTTGGCTTGGTGGTAAGCAACATTACTTGACTCTTGCCACTTGAGTGTGGAGTTTGCATGTTCTCCACATGCTTGGTGGGCTTCCTCTGAATATTCCCAAAGGCTTGGGTCCTCAGCAACATATCTTCTCCTTTGAACAATGACTGCTGGTGTGAGGTCATAGCTCGTCGTAGCGTACTATCGGATACCAGTGATGGTTTAGGATTGGAAAACGAGTGTGTGCTAGAAGAGAGAAGAATGATGAGGGTTTCATATGAAGCACTGGCATCCCATTACTCCCAGTGTTGCTGGGCTGGACAGCAGATCGATATGACCCTGACCAGGATGAAGCGCTCACTAATGGTAAACGATGGAATGAATTATATCTGTGACTTAGTTAATATTTATATTTAAACTAAGGGTGTCAATGTTAAAGTGTTAGAAATTTTTAAACGTTAGCTGGCTCAGACTCTGGGTTGTTGATTGTCGGATCTGATTATCCGGGTTCGAGCCCCGACGTCGGTGGGTTTGCCACGCCCCACACTACCCAGCCACTACATGCAATGCCGGTGCCATCTGAGAGATTTTAATTTAACATTTGTTAAATGTTAAAGTTTGAGATATTATAAATCGGTTTCCTATAACAGTTTGTCCTGCTTTTCTTTATGCCGAATTTACATTACACGTTTATAATGCAAGTAAATCTGGGCATTTTAAAATTGTGATTAATCATGATCAATCACAGACTAATTTCATCTAATCATATCTGTGACACTGCGGATGGTGAGTCATTTGTAGAAAAGCGCAAATTATTTTTATCCTGGGTATTGAAACTTAACTTCAAGCAACACTCTGGTGAATTTAAACCATTTCAAAAAATCTAAAAATTATGTCAATATTTCTAAGAAGTATAAAAAAAGGAAAAGAGAAATAGGAAATAGAATTTATATTTCCTAATATGAAAAAGTGGAGAATGATTAAACGTACATTTCATCTATTTTATGACAAAATGTCTAAAAATTGTTCTGAAATTTTAGGCTGTTACCTGCTATAAATTAAAAATTGTTGTAATAGAAAAAATAGGTGAAGCAAATAGATTTTAAATAAATAGTATTGGATCGTTTTTGTAAACAATGCATCATTTGTAATATACATTACTGTAAAACTACTGTATGTTACATAATAGCAAATCTAGTTAAAGTTTACAGACTGTACTTAATAATCCATTGATGGCATAGTTTTGCTGTGGGTCAATTAGACCTCATAACCTTCTGTAGCCATGAAATGTACGGTTGCGGTATAGAAACGACATCTAGACCACGGCTAGGTTACCTCAGTATGAAGTGATGCACATTAAATGATCATTAGGAAGATTTTGCTGGTAGTACTGCGGAGAGCAGGGTTGGGGTTAGGGGTTAGCAAGCTTAATTAGAAAGTGGAAATAATAGAAAAGAACAAAAATGTACTTAAATACAATAATGAGGGAATGTCATCAGGGTATATCGTCATCTAGTTACATAAAAGGAAAAAAAAATTTAAAAAGCATGCAATAAAAAAAAGCTGCTGTTTCTCACTTTGTGTTAGATTCCAGGCTTCCAGAGGAATATAAATAACTGCAAAGGTTTGTCTTGCAATGTTGTTTTAACCTTTCAAGCCGAGTAACACGTGTAAAATTCATACCGACTCTATTAAATATTTAATTTGCTCCCTTGATCCTGTATCATCTTCTGTCCCTTTTGGAGAGCTTTTTTTTTTATTGACCCGTCTGGATAACATTGGAAAGAATAAAACATGGCATCGAGATAAGATGAAGACCAGAGTTGCTAAAATCACCGGATATCTAATTAGAAGGAAAAGCTTTGGTGCCAATTCACACATCTCCTGCCCAAGCCTCGAGAGAAGCCCAGACTGGAAAGTCCCATGGCATGAATATGGTGATGTGATGTGAGCCGGCTCCTCCTCGTTACCGCGCCTCACTTCAGACTTAACTCCTGCTGACTGTCAGTGTCTCCAACACGCACACACACACACACACACACACACACACACACACACACACACAGACACAGACACAGTAATTCAACCTGCGCCGAAAAGAAATTTCATGTCTGATGTTTGGAAAAATTTGTGATCATTTTAATTAAAGTTGCATTAGGCAAGATTAGATTTTTTGTTTGTTTGTTTTAAAGAGGTGTTTAACATTTGGATGATTACCGTCTGTGTTCAGAAAGTGAAGCTCCATCGTTAATATCTACTGTAGAGTTTATATAAAACGACAAAAAAATAGCATGTCTAAACAGAAAAAAAGCCATCCAGGATGTTTTTTAATATATATTTTTTCCATATCATGGAGCATCTTCCATGGCTTTGAAGCTGTCCGATATAAAGTACTTCTCAACCTTTTGGTAGAGCATGTTTAAAATTATTACATCATATTGAAAAATGGGTTGAACTCAATTTATAATAATAATAATAAGAAGAAGAAGAAGAAGAAGAAGAAGAAGACATTTTTATGTAGACACCTTTCTAGTCACTCAAGCTCACAGACAAGAATGAGCCATCTCTACCATTTGGTTGAGTATGCTATGCTTAAAAAAATGTAAAACATAGAGCAACATCAAGTTGTTTTTTTTTTATCTTTAAAAGGTATACCTTTTGTTCTTTGCTTTCAGCATAGCTGTAAAAAATAGAGTGGATCTAATGCTCAGAAACATTTGTACTCGTTCACCTCCACACAAAACAATCACGAAGCGACATATCAACCATTTGGACTATACTGGATACAGGTTGTTATTATGATCGCTGTTGCGATACTTTGATTTTAAAATCACATTTTAATCTGTAAAGGATCTTTTTGTTTAACATCAGCTGTAAATTGATTCAAATCTTTATGAGATATCAATGCGGAAATCGCACTGAATAAAAAAAAAAAGTTTTGCTTAAAACATTTTTGAAAAATATTGCTTTCTTTTTTACAGAATAAAGAAAACAATACTTTGATTTGAATAGATTTCAATGCAAAGAGCTCGAGAGTGAACCGTTTGGAGAATTTTATAATTTCTTTGCTTTGCATATCTGAAACATTTATATGCATCACTGGGATTTTTCACAGCATATACACACACACACACACACACACACACACACACACACACACACACACACACATTCGCACAGTGGCAGATTATTAGTAGTCTCTGAAGCACTGCTGCACCTTTTATTGCCAGAAGTCTGCGGCCTCAGGACGCGCTGTCACTCAACTCTGACTGTAAAATCGGAAAAGCTGAAAAGCTATAAAACAATTTTACGGACATTTTCTCCATTTACACACGTTTCACACACACAAACAACCCACACAGGATGCATTTTACACTTAATAACTCCAACACTGTGTTTAGGAAGGTGTGTGTGGATTAAATGCGTCCAGCATATTTCTTTTCTCCTCATGGGTATAATACGAGAAAAGGAGACTTTAATCAGCCTGGAGCTTAATCCCGACTCAAAGGCTAATCCGTAATCCTGCCCAGTGCGGAGCATCTCTGTGCAGGGGCGCCATGTTTCCTTTTTTTCCTCCTTTGAGGAATGATAAAGAGTCAGCTGGTGGGATTTGTAAAGCACATTTTAAGTAGCGTTTCTAACACCTCTAAGCACACAGGGCCGCTCATGCACCTTTAAGCTGCTTTCAATATGAAGGATTTTTCAAACACCGCTGATAGGAGGACAACTGTGTGCAAAAGTTTACATCCCCTACTTCTGACCTGATCTATTTATAGTAAAACTATAAATGTAATTATTTATGTGTTTTGGTTACAGCATTACAGTGACGGAGTGCAAGACTGCTCAAAAATTTGCATCCCCGTCGGCAGTTTCATTCACTGTACGATAAGTGAAAAAGACATGTCTGTGTTGTGCATGCACACGGTTTACTAAAGCAAGCAAATGAACCGAGGAACAATATCTATGGCTGTTTTCCAGTGAGGGGCGTTCGAGTCAAAGCAGGACTTTTAATTGTGCAAAATAAGAGAACACAGTTATGAAAGTCAAAAACTCACTTTATTGCTCTATACAGTATAATCCCCTGCTACACTAACGCACTTATTTACATTCATGCATTTGGCAGATGCTCTTATCCAGAGTCACTTATATAAGAGCAGAGCAAAGCTTCTCATTGAATATATGCTTACAATGTTTTTTAAATATTTTTTTTTTGTTGTTTTTTTGCGGTGGTGATGAGTTAACCCAAATATCTAAGAAACAGGTAGGTCTTTAGTTGTAACTTGTTAGCGCAGTGGTACAGCGCTAGCCCTATCATCCGGAGATGGCCAGTTCGATTCCCGGGTGATGCTGTAACCTCTCAGAGAGAGCTGATTGGCCGAGCTCCCTCAGAGGGGAGGGATGAGAGGTACTTAGTGCTCCCACATTAATCACGGCTCTACAGCCAATCAGGGGCATCTATGAGCTCACGCAAGAGGAAGGGGCTGGATAAGAGCATCTGCCCCCTAGTGACAGGGAGGAATTAGTAGGACGGGGGGGGGGGG
>JAAGKR010005153.1:16158-41879 GCA_011419295.1 Clarias macrocephalus | reverse complement strand
CCCCCCCCCCCCCCCCCAAAAAAAAACGACTGCCATTGACTCGGCTGTATGGACATCTAGTGGAAGTTCATTCCACCACCAGGTGCCAGAAATTCTTTCTAGAAACGTGTCTTCTTCTATCCCTGAGAGATGGTGGGACCAGCCGAGCGGTGCTGGAGGATCGGAGGGAACGTGGTATGATGAGTGCTTTGGGGTAAGTGGGTGATGGGCTGTTTTTAGATTTGTAGGTGAGCATCCGAGTTTGAATTTTATGCAGGTAGTGTTATTGGAACCCATCTGGGATCAGTTTATAGCTCAGGGTTAAGGCTTTGAGTTCCTGATGAGAAGGTTGGCAGTTCGAGCCGCAGCTCCATCATGTTGCTATTGTTGGGCCGTTCAGCAAGGCCCATAACCCTATCTGTATATGCTATAAAATGTCTACTAATAAAGACAACAGGTTTAAGTTAGACAGGATGAATTATAAGGCGCTGAAAACGCAAAAAGGAATGTCTCCATATGGGGACGCAGGGTCCCAGGGGGTTAAGGTAGAACGTTCTCTCCGTACTCCGGGGCAAAAGTCGGTCAGTACATGGGGAAACTTTTTACATTTTTGATCATTTAAGTGTTTATTTGGTGGATTTTGGTAAAACTTCAAATCAATAGATAACTTAATTTTTTACAGTGTTCGCATTCCTTATCATTTATTAATGCTGATCTTTATCACGCCTGGATGAAATGATGGCAAGCGATCTGCCGATCCCATCTTAGCCAGGTTCATCTGAAAACAAACAGATGTGAAAATGACGAATTATCTAAAACTGTTAATGCAGTAAGTAATGTTAACGACGCATGTACAGTATCTCGCAGGTGAATCACTGCTTGGTACGTGGAATTGATTTCCCCAAGATTGCATTCATTCGAATCACCGACGGATCATGATTTTTTCACTAAAGACCAGAGCAGACTTATTAAAACACAAAGGAGCGCAAACTTTTTCACGCTACACCGGTTTCTTTCATCACGTCACGTCCCGGAGAAGGGGCGGCGGTGCCGTCCTGACGCTGCGCTCTCTGGTGGATCGGCGCTCTGTAATGAGAGTTTAAACAGCGCTTGACTCAGAGCCTCTCCATATGCAGCCGGTGACAGCTCGCCGTCTCTGGTGGGTGCTGTCTGAGAGGCGGAACCGGAGGCATCCGGATGTCCCTGCCTCTCTCGCTCGACTCGGCACGGGCACAGCTGGGAGAGACGGTGAGTGGACAGGAACAGCTGGCTTGCACTTGGCACTGACTCATGCGTGCGCGGAGGAGAAATCAGCGGGCACGAGCCGAAGCTGGCTTTATGTTGCGTCTGGCCTCCTGCCACTGCGCAAGCTGCCGCTGAGGCCTTCGGCTCCCTCAGAAGTGTAACACTGTGTGTTTAGCACATCGGGATGTGTGCAAACAACATGTGGATACTGCTGGGCTCCGTCGCTATTACACACACTCGCTTTCTCTTTCACATCTAAATACACACACACACACACACACACACACACACACACACACACACATACTGTATATACATATATATTCAGCCACAATACCATTTATTAATCTTATTATTATTATTATTATTATTATTATTATTATTATTATTATTATCTTTTTTTTTTTTCGCAGGCAGCGCGTACCCATGTTTGCTCTTCTTCTTTTCTCGCCTTAATTCCATAGAAGGAGTCTCTCTCTCTCTGTGACTCTTGCTGCTCTCCCACGGAGTGCGCCCAGCCAAGCTTTTCAGACGCCAGTGCTGCCTGTGGCATTTGAGATTGAATAAAGCGTAGCTTATCCATCTGAAACAGCAGCTCGCTATCTCCCTAGAACATGACACAGAGACAGGAAAGTATGGCAGCTAGTTAATCTTTCACCTCCTCTAGAAAGGAAAGGTAGCCACATTGCAGCCTGCTGGTCTACCCCTTATTGTGTGTGTGTGTGTGCGTGTGTGTGTGCGTGTGTGTGTGTGTGTGTGTGTGTGTGTGTGTGTGTGTGTGTGTGTGTGTGTGTGTGTTTGAAGGCAGGATGAATTCTCGATTCTGATTGCGAGGAAATGAATCAACAGCAAATGACCAGAGTAATTCAGCTTCCAATCATGGGTATTTATTAATGTACGGGTTCTAATACTCTATTAATGTACACAGAACATTTGAACGTTTTTGTTTTTCTTGTTGATGTTAAAGAACATTCAAATTAATTGTAATTATAAATGCATAAAAAGTATGACATTTGATTATTTAATTAAAAAAACTTTTTATGTTTGGTAAATCACTCTGATCTAGAAGGAAATAAAATACTTTGGGAAATGCTGTTAAAAGAGAACCAACTTTGGTCTCTTTTGAGAGAATCCTTAAACCCTACAATGTTCTATGTAGACCCACAGATCAGCCTCCCAATCTTACAGTCAATTACATGGTTACAAAACAACTGTCCTTACAGGTTCTTTGGGAAGGTAAAGGGTAATTGACTTTTTTTTAAGGCAGAACCTATAATACCACAGGGTTCTTTGAGGGTTCGTTGAACTTAAGGTCTGTCTGGATAACTAAAGGGTTCTTAGGTCAAAAAGTGAAGTGCAACTGCATAATAATAATAATAATAATAATAATAATAATAATAATAATAATAATAAAAAGAAGAAGAAGAAGAAATTTTTATATAGGCACCTTTCTAGTCACCTGAGGTCACCACCTAGAATGAGCCATCTCTACCATTTGGTTGAGTATGCTATGCTATGCTATGAAAAATAATAATAATAACAGCATAGCATAGCTGTAAAAAATAAAGTGAATCTAATGCTCAAAAACATTTGTGCTCGTTCACCTCCACACAAAAAGCTGTTAAAATATTGATACTTTTACCACGAAGTGACATCTCAACCATTTGGACTGAACTCGACACAGGTTGTTGTTATTATTGCCACAAGATGAAAAGTACTGTACAAAGAAAAAGATCTGTTGTCTTCTTCTTATTATTCCTTTTAATGACAGTGTGATATGCACTGATACTTTGATTTAAATATATATAGTGTTATATACAACACTATAAAACATTTTACAAAAAACAAAAAAGCAATATGTTAATTTGAACAGATTTCATCGCAAAGAGATCAAGAGTGAACCGTTTGGACAATTTTATCATTTCTTTGCTTTGCATATATGAAACCTTTATATGCATCCCTGCGATTTTTCACAGCATACACACACACACACACACACACACACACACACACACACACACACACACACACACACACACATCCTTTCACACAGGGGCAGATTACTAGTAGTCTCTGAAGCACCTTTTATCATCAGAAGTCTGAAACTGTAAAATCGGAAAAGCTAAAAGGCTATATAACAATTTTGCTGCCATTTTTTCCCTATTTATATATTTATATGAATCCATTTCTAAATACAATTAATGTTCTTTAACAACAACAACAACAACAAAAACCCTTGATAGAAGTTGGTTCTTGGGTCTTAAAGTGAAGTGCAACTGCTTTCACAAGCTTCCTTGTAGTGTCTTTTGATAGGTAAGTGTTTTTCACATCCTAAAGTCAGACCCTAAGCATTTCTCACAATTTCTTTGGATAATTAAGTGTTCTTCATTCCTAAAGACATAATACTGTAACATGGTTCCTCAGGGGTTCTTTGGAGAGTTAAGTGCTCTTCATTGTTGAGTATAGACCCTAAAATGCCACAGGATTTCTCTTGTTTTTTTTTTCTAATGGTTCAGAGATCCTCATTTCCTAAAGACCTGAGTTCTCGAAGGGTTTATCAATGGATCTTTAAATATTCTTCTCTAAATAAACTACCACAAGATTCCTTAAGGTTTTTTGGAATAGTTCACTGTTTTTACTTCCTAAAGACCGACCCTATAGAGCGCCAGGGTTCATCAAGGGGTCTTTAGAGATTTAGCTAATCTTCAGTCCTAAAGACATAACTTTTGCATTCACAGGGTTCCCCAAGGGTTCTCTGGATAGTTTAGGGTTCCTCACTTCCTAAGGACTGAACCTCCACTCCAGCGGATTCTCTCATTGGTTCTAAAGACAGAGCCTAAACAGCCGCAGTATTCCCTAAACACGTCTCAGCCGCTTAAACGTTGTTGTGGTTCGGTACACTCCTGGGGAACTGGTTTGTGAGTGGATTGATTCTTGACTAATAAAATAAGACTATAACCGGTTCAAAGCCCCGTTACCCTCAATGCTCGCGTACCCGAAGGAGGCCGCTGATGTTTTATTACACACAGAGAGGGACTGTCTGAGCTCAAAGTGCATACAGCATGCAGTAGAGCAGCCTTCAGGCTGAGACTCAGAGAACCAGACGGTTTTCGCTAAAATATTCTTTTAGAGTGTAATTTTAAAAGATTAATCATTTTCACAGTTGGCTCTGACTCACAACTGTTTCATTACAGAGGAAAGTTTTCGCACAAATTGAAGACAACTTTTATTCTTGAGCTGTCTTTATCATTCTTTTCACTGAGTCTATAGTAGGTGCATGCATGCTTTAGCACTTTTATTAGCTTAAAAGAAAATGCTTTTTTTTTCTTTTGTTGTTCCAGATACATGATACACACTTTCCCAGAAACTACAGGATGCCGCACGAGATAAGATCAAATAGATACTAACAGCATTAATTAATTTTATCATCACTTAAAATGCACTTCTTTATTTCTTTCTTTCTTTCTTTCTTTCTGTTTATTTTATATGACTTTGAAGTAGACACATTTATCTTATAGAGCAAATAATAATTAATTTTACACTAGATGGGTGGAATTTAATTGCACCCTCATGAGCGTGTTTTTAAAAATGTACAGCGCTCTCTGTTGAATTTGGGAATTAACTCAATTTTTTACACGTTTACCAGTGAAGTGCGCGGAATGAAGGCATGAGATCGCATTAATTTATTAAAAGTAGATTTCAATTAAACACTCATAAGTGTGTATAAAGGCCTCCGGGTGGCGCAGTGGTAAAAGCGCTGGCCCTATCATCTGGAGATCGCTAGTTCGATTCCCGGGTGGCGCTGTAACTTCTCGCAGCCGGAGGTCTAGAGAGAGCTGATTGGCCGAGCTCTCTCAGAGGGGAGGGATGAGAGGTACTTAGTGCTCCCACATTAATAACGGCTCTACAGCCAGTCAGGGGCGTCTGTGAGCTCACGCAACGGAGGGAGCGGATAGCGCCGTCCTCAGAGTGTGTTACTCCGCCCCCAACGGTGCGCGAGCGAGCGGTCCGAAAAGATGCGGTCGGCTGGTGTCACGTGGTTCGGAGGAAACACGTGATAGTCTTCGGCTCTCCCGGATGAGTGGTAGTAGTAGCCTTAATGTGGGAGCCCCCTAGTGACGGGGAGGAATTGGACACGACTAAATTAGGGAGAAAATCGGGGGAAAAAATGTACAGCGCCATCTGTAGAATTTTGAAAAGAACTAATGATTTTGCCAAGGTCGATTTTTTATAATTTTTTTTATTTTACAACATAAGGGTGTTTTCCATTAAAATGACAAATTAGCATGTCTTCTCTTCCCGTGGACCGACTGTGATGAAACAAAGCCTATATGTTACCTCAAGCTCGTGTTAATGAGGTGAAATACACCTCATTAACATCCGTTCAGTAGTTTTTACGTGATGCGTGCACAAACAATCAGACAGACAAAAATTCCAAAAACCATCTTGATGCGTTCCATGACTTATCTTACGTCCTCGCAATTTTTTTTTTTTTGCAAATACCTTCAATGTACAGACTTTACAGTATTACTGTATATATTATATAGATTTTTTAGATATGAACTTGATAAGGACTTATCCTTTAAACTGTGGTTATGATTACCTTACAGAAGAATAAATTCACGTTACTTTAAGTCAATAGCACGATAAAATAAATAATTATATAAACCGAGAGAGCATGACATACAGTACTGTACACTACAGATGAATAGGATGTGTTGGAATGTGCACTATTATACTCTACAGTCGGATGAATAATACAATTAGAAGCCCTATTACTAAATTAAATTGCATTTTCAGTGATTTATGTGATCATTACAATGAAGCCTATTCATACAGCCGTGTATGAGCAATAAAGGAACCTGCCCTTGAACATTCAGGACTTTCCTTACACAATTCCTCTCTGTAACTTTTCAACTTATTTCCAGGACTAATAGTTTTCCTGATGACGCTACACAACGGAGCTGAGCCCATCTCTGACATTTCGTCGTCCATGACTAAGCAGCGGTGCAGCTCTGTGGCACGGCGTCCACACACACACACACACACACACACACACACACACACACACACACACACTCCCATCACATACGCAGTGCCAAAACACTAGCCACTGAAGCATGACCAGTTTGGGATATTATTAGAAGTCTGAGATCCATCCTTTCTCGCTAAAACCGACAGGGAAACCCGCTTCCTTCTCTCACTCGATTCGAACTGTAAATTAGAAAATAGAAAATGTGAGACAGGATCTGAAGAATTTGTCAGGTTAGTTTTTTTTTTTTCCCCACGGATCTGTTTTGCACACTGATACTGGTTTCTGAGCTGTGTTTAAGGGTCCATTTAACACATTTCTTTTTCTTTAATCGTTCATACTGTTTAACATGTCATACTTTCATACTTTCAGCCCTCTGTCTCGAATATACGTTCCTTCATCTTTATCTTGTTATCACCATTTTATCTTGTTGCTGAACCTGAGAGTTTTTAGACTTTTATATTGTATTTTTTTTTCATTCATATACCTCGTCTGACAAGAAACCATGTCAATGATTATATTAAGAAAATATGTTCTTTACTAAAAAAAATGTGTAATTTAAATGATTCATTATTAGTCTTAAATTATATGGACTCTACACTTAGTGTAAGCTGTTGCTATAGCAACAATGATGCATTGAGACCAAGCACAATAGCAATGATGTACGATACAATGCGTTAAAAAATCAACAGCTTCTGAACAGTCAGAATCAAGAAGTCAAGAGTGCACTGGTCTAAATAAATTGAAATCTATCTAGCTTAAATCTGTTTTGTCTACAGTCTACCACTTGTACAGTGTGGGGTCGCGGGGAGGTCAGGATCTCGGGGTATAGCCTGGATGGGGAGCCAACATGTACAAGTATACACACACACACACACACACACACACACACACACACACACACACACACGCCTAATCATACACTATGGGCAATTTGGAAACACCAAATTTCGTTTCTTGGGACTGTACGAGGGAACCAACACAAACCAGAGGTTTAAACCCTCCACCATTGTTGTTCATCATAACGACTCCAAAAAATAACATGCATGACATTTTGCGTCCCCAGCCACCTGATCATCAATAGCGATCAGGATTAATATGTCTGATGAGATCTGAAGTGCAAAGACACACCTTTTTTTATTTTTTCTATTTTGAGTGACTCAAAATCTAAGTCTTATAATAACCTGTGATTATACCAAAACCTTGTGTATGGATCAGTCGCCAAGTTAAAGCCATCATTATTATTTTTCTTTCAATCATAAACTCACTGCTGATAATTTCAGCCATGAAAGCCGCCAACCGGTATCGATCCAAAGGACATTGACTGCGTCTCCCTGTCTCACAGCGAAACCCAGAGTCATCCCGTTATTTTCCGCTTCCCGACCAATCTCCACGCTTCTCACGCGCTCTGGCACGAAATAAAGAAACCGATGCACTGCTAGAGCTTTCTCAACCCGGTACAGAAAGTGTGTCTCAGTGTAAAGACGTCAGGATGAATGAGTCATGCGAGCGAGAGAGACATTGATTTCACAAGAAAGCGCTAAAATTGAGAGCGGCTGCTTGCTTAAAAAAAGAGTTCTTTAAAAAGAAAAAAAAAAAGCTGTGAATCAGATAATGAATGTTGAACTCTGATAAATTACGTGTTTGCTTTTGCATTTTTTTTTCCTTTTTTTTTTTTTTTTTTTTGCTTCCATGGTTGGGAACAGGTTTGATTTGTGCAGCTACTTTTCGTAAGACTGACTGCAGAAGCAGTGAGAAATAAGTTTCTATACGCAGGGATGACCTTCGCTGGAGGCGCATGATCGGGTGCATGATGACTACTTGGTGTAAGAGGCATAAACATCTTTAACACTTGCTCTAAAAAATGTCCACACATAAAAATTTTGCTTTTCAATAAGGAATAATTCACTTTTTAGTCCATAATTTGGATGTTGTGGAATTTCAATTGTTGAAGCGGAGGAAAAAAAAAACTTTTAAGCTGGGAAGATTCAATAATAAATTACATAAAGAAGAACTTTTTTTGTTGTGTTTTAATGATTCTTTGAGGGACGTTCAAGTCAAACCGGGACTTGTAATAAAACATTCGAACAATGTAAATGTTTTTTAAAAAAGGCCGCACTTCCCTATATAAGGTGACTAAAGCACTGTTTATGTACAGCTCAAACAGACATAAAATATTAATGATTCCAAAATAGAAAATAACTAAAAATAAAAATGTTTTAGTTTAATCCATTGAACACAAAAATACGACATACTGGTTATCTCATGCAGTAGCTTTTTTCTTTTTTTTTCTTTTTCTTTTTTATTTTGTGGCATTAAACAGTAGTTTTTAGCTATGTCAATGTGTCCACCCTTATTATTAAAGAATTTTTAAACAACCCATAGACTTTTTATGCATTTGGTTTCACATTACTTATGATTTTGGTTGCAAGTTCCTCAAACCAAAATTTAATGGTACAGTAGCAATTAAATCAGACTTCATAGTTGGATCTGATACTTTTCGAGTGTAATTCATAAATTTACAGGATGTTGTAAAAAAAAAACACCTTTTGTCTGCATCATAATGAATGAAATCTCAGCACGTCTTCTTTCCTTAGTTTAATCTGTAATATTTAAGAGAAATATATATATACCTAAAATATATATACCTAAATATTCCTTTTTATTTATGGACAGTTGTATTATATTTTCTCTGTTTGCAGAAGCGCTGCAGTTTTCGCTGGTTTCAAAACACATACTGTAGCAAACTCCATTTGTTTTCTTTTAGTACAGTTCACGGGCAGTCCGATCATGGCTCTGAGAAAACTCTCTGCCTTGATGGTGTCCAAGCGCTAGTGAAACACTGTGATAGGTGCATTAGTGTAGCCGGGGATTATATAGAGAAATAAAGGGAGTTTTTACTCTCATACAGTAACTGTGTTCTGTTATTGTGTACAATCAAGAGTCCTGGTTTTACATGCTGTAATAACTGAACATTTGAAGAAAATACCATCACTAAAGTCATTCTGATGAACCCCAAATGAGCAGCAGCTATTTCTGTAGGATTTTCTGGACGTTTTGTTGGTTTTTATCTGACATCTGATGCAACGGTCTGGAAAAATCTTGCAAAGCATGTAGAGGATC
This sequence comes from Clarias macrocephalus, assembly GCA_011419295.1. NCBI lineage: Eukaryota > Metazoa > Chordata > Actinopteri > Siluriformes > Clariidae > Clarias > Clarias macrocephalus. Next base: position 32,500 of record JAAGKR010005153.1, on the reverse strand, counting down.
TCATTTTCTAAAGGTATTGATCAGCAGAGGGGTTCAAAAGAATTTCCAAAGCACTAGTTATATGATAGAACACCCTGAAGGCCATCAACGGCAGGTGGAGAAAATGGGGCACCACACTGACCCTTACAAAGAACAAGATGTTCCTCCATAATTGATAAAAGGACAAGATGAAAACTTTTTTTTTTTTTTATCAGGAAGACTGCTGATGGAACCTACAGCAACATTAAAGGAGCTGCAGGGATACTGTATTTGGCAAGTGCTGCTCACTCCCTGCATGTCACCACATTCTCTAATCTTCTTCACATGTCTGAGCTACTGTATGGACAGGATGGCTAGCTTAAAGCTTTTTCTCACAAGAAAAAGATCAAATCTTTCCAAACAATGTGAACAAGGTCTGAACAAGGTCTGATAAGAGCAAAGTAGAACCTCTTTTGAATGTAAATTAAAAAATTTGTTAATAACATCATGCAAAGCATAGTGAAGCATGGTGGTGGTGGCATCATGCAGTGGGGCACCTTTTCTTCAGCTTGAGACTGCTGAAGCTCCAAATACTTATACACTTGTACAAACCGGGACTTGTAATGAAATATCTGGTCAGTGAAGGTGTAAAACCAATTGTCATTTGCATAAGAAACTTTAAGCACAGCATTTATTCCTGCAGTCATTCCTGTAATCAACTGATAACTTGTCGCCAACTTGCGGAAGAGACGAATCTGCCTGTGGAAACACCACATCCTTCGTACAGTCCTGACCTCGCTCCAAGCCATTTCCACATGTTTGGGCCAATAGGAGGTTCCTGGGAGGCCAGCGTTTCAGACGGGCAGGCAGTCCGATCAAGGTCAGAGCATACTGAGAGAAATTTCTACCAAAGTTTTACTCTCAGAACTGTGTTCTGTTACTCTCAGAATCATGAGCCCAGTTCGAGTTGAACAGCCCACGTTTTTGGTACAAAATTTGCAAGTCTCTAAGGGACCACTCAAGGTGAAGAGGAAAGTTGCATTCCAGCATGATAATGACCTAAAGCACAAATTCAAGTCAACAAAGGACTACTTCAGATGAGGAAGATAAATGTTTTGGAATGGCTCAATCAGAGACCAGATCTAAATTTATTCAGAACCTTTGGAACCCTTGACCGAGTGCAGGAGATATCCTCACTATTTGATAGCTCGAGAGCTTTTTTTTTTTTTTTAGTAATATTTGCCTAATCAAGATGTCCTTGGGTGGTAGATTTTTACAACAACAACAAAAAAGGCACAGTACAAAGTATTAGTTATGGTGCAAGCACACTTATTTAACCGAAGAATTGTTTAGGGTCTTTCCCCCTAAACTTTTTTTTTCTCTCGAATTGTGTTGCAATACCACTAGGGAAAATCTTTAAAGTACATCAATAATGCAATTTTTTACTTCACAAAACCCTAACATTTTAACAATGCCATGGAGACTTTTTATAGACTGAGCTAAGCCCAGTATTGTGCCTGTTCCCCTTGTGCCAATGGTATGGTTCTGGTCATCTGTGAGTGGCTCTACAAGACCTCAGGTGGTGTGCTGTGGTGTCTGGTACCAGGATATTGGCAGTGCATCCTTCGAGTGCTGTGGGTTGCGGGGTGTGGCCTCCATGGATTGGACCCGTTTGTCTGGTTTATCCAATGGGTGCTCGATCTGCTTGGGATCTTGGCAGCCTTGAAGTCTTTGCCTCATGCCATATGTGCAGCTGGCTGTGGTGCACTGAGTGTCCTGGTGTCTGTCTATTGTTCCCAGCATTGATTTTATCTGCTATTTGTACTGCATTGGCTTTTCTGTGGGTTTGGATCAGGCAGACTGGCCTTTGGTCCCCATGGGCATGGGTGAGTGTTGGGTGCTCATGATCGTCTCACTGGTTTACTGTTATGTAACTGATAATGTGTTAATGTTATGGCTGATGAAATCAGACAGATGAAACACTCTCTTTCTTTCTCTTGTAAAGAAGAATTTTTTGTGTGTTTCTGTTTTCATGTGTAATATTTACAATATTCAATACATAAGGGGAAAAAAAACATGGCATACTCTTATAGGAAAATGGTCAGTTATAGGGTGGTATGATGGGGGCTTATGATGGGCCAAATGATGTCGTGGTACCAAGAAAGCTGGAAAGCCTAAACTCTTATATTCTGACGATGCTGGAAGCGCTCACATTGAAGACTTCCATACATGGGGAAATAAACATTTCTATACAGAAGATTTCATATCCATAAATCATGCAGAGATAATGAGGACACAAACTTAACCAGATTCAATAATCCTACTGTCAAGATGGGGTAGTCCTGATCCAGATTAGTATTCATTAGTTTTTAATTCTAGTTCTCTTGCTAGCTTAAATTTTAAATAATTAAATGAGAAATCACAGTTTGAAAAATTAGTTACTAATTAGTTCAATTTTTATTTTAAAATATTGATATATTCATAATTATTACAAATATTTTGTTGTGAAATACATGCAAATACATTCACTAGTAGCTAGCTACCATTACTACTATAGCTAATCATAATGGACATAGTGATGAAGATGGAGATCTTGATTTAACGTTGAACAAAATCAAAACTTAGTATCAGTTATACTAATTATATAGTAATATATATGTATAGTGATAAAACTCCACTTTCATCAACCTGGCAAATGTGAGAAATTAAATAAAATATTAATCATGAACAAAACATAGTTGTTATTCAACCATGAGATTTTGACAGGGTTGTTTACTTGAAAATCAATATCTATGATAACGATGATACAAATAGCTAACTTTAGTAGCTGTTGCTTGCAAGAGAGCTAGCTTGATGGATATAATTTCTTTCCTTTGTCTGTGACAAATCTGTGACAGATTATGGGTAGTTCATGAATAAATAAGTAGCCTGTTAGCTGCGTAACTAACTAACATAGCAAATTTACTCAAGAACAAAAATATGGTCGTTAGCACATCTTGTAAAGAGCTAGTCAAATTAGGAAAAGAAAAAAAAAATCAGTATCAAGCAAGGAAACCAACTAAGGAGATGCTAAACGTCCTGGAGGTAAAAACTACCTGATGAAAAGCATGATTGAAACCTGGAGCAATAATGTTGAATAGACAACTTGGCTAAAGAAATGTGGTCTGGAAAACATCCAGAATGACTAAACAGCTGTGTGTCCATAAGGAAAGAATTTGTTAGTTGAGACTCATCAGAAAAATGTTTTCAGTTTGCTAGGGAGCATAAAGATTGGACTGTGGATCGATGAAAAAAGGTCATGTGACCTGATGAGTCCAGATTGAGCCTATTCCAGAGCGATGGGCGTGTCAGGGAGGGAAAGAAGGAAAGCGCATGAAGCGATGCTCCCATCATGCATAGTGTTCACTGTACAAGCCTCTGGAGGCGGGGTTATGATCTGGGGTCGCTTCAGTCGCTCAGGTCGAGACTCAGCAAGCTGTATGATGAGGGTACTCAATGTACCAACTTACTGGATATATTATATCTGTAGATTTTTACATCTTTTGACTTTACGTACATCTTGTTATCTATTTTTAAAATGATCATTTTCATAGATACTCTTAAAATACACAGCATATAGCATGGAAAAATAAGGTTCCATCATGTAACACAAAGAGAAATGATGAAATTTTAGCACATATATATATCGGTGTGGATCCCAATTCATCCCCCGACAATCCCCTAGAATAAAATATGACAGTAAAACCGTGTAAGAAACGTGTTCATGCTTCCCCGTCTCACCATGATATACAGCAAGACATCAGTTTTCCGGCTCGCCTCTGCATCTTAATAAGAATGTTCCACTGGCTTAGGCAGAACTTGGCTTCACGCTGCAGCTCACAGAGGCATTCGACCAGCTCCACGCTGCTCAATCTGACACCTACTCTCCTCCCTTTCGCTATGACTGGCTGTGAATAAGACCGGGTGTGTTCGAGTGTTAATTTGTCACCTGTGGTGAGGTGGTGTCCAGGTACCCGATTCAGCTTCGGCACGGCGGGGGTGTGGGAGGAACAGATGGTGCCGAGAATCCGCCCAAGTAGTCGACGCAGATGCGACGCGGGCTTTGACTGTAGCGCACGCTTCATAATCACGTGCATAGAAACATTTCCGCTGCTGCCACGATCTAAAGTGGGTGCTTTGAATTAAATTTGCAGTTGCTTGATTTGTGATTTGATCAGGCACCTTGAGTCACTCATGAACCCTTTTCACGAAAAATGAAAAGCTCATCTACGTCACCGACTCGGTGTTCAGTCTCCTGTAGTTCTTCGATTTATTTCAGCCGTCACTCGTACATCTTTCCTGTTTATCTTCTGCTTTATGCGTGTACAGTATTTATTCTCTCTTTACATTATCTTTCAAAGCGTGAACACAGCATGTTGTGTGGTGTACTTTTGCGTGTACACTGATATTGTAGTTCTTAATTGAACCTTTTTTCCTTGTTTGTGTGCACCGAGCTTTAAATCAGCATCGTCTTTATATGAACAAGATAACATTTTTTCATTTAGTTTGTTTGGAATCTGTACCGTAAGTTATGACTAAAACTATTACTAAGAAAGGACAATTATTTTTGCTGACAGTGAATGAGTACCTTTCTTTGTTGGCTTTGTGTCTAAAAGCTCCAAGCGATTGTTTTACTGTAGTAACACTGAATATTCTATGTTGAGTCCTATTCAACTAAAGGCAGGTAACCGTTTTATACCTTAAAGCTTCATTCTGTTTGCTTAAGTAAATTTTAAAAAAATTATGTAGAATTAGAATTTTTCAGTACCGTAAAGATTTTGCATTTTTGAAACTTTAGCATTGAATCTTTAAGCTCTTTAAGTTTATATAAAGAAATTTCTATGTTGACTTTAGATCTATAAGCTCCATCTCATGAAAACAAAGTAATTTTATGCTGTCAGAATTTCCTACCAGTAGCACAGAAATTCTAGTCATATCAGTTTGCACTCCTTTATCAATATTCCCTATAGTTATCTATAGTTTATAATTATGGTAGTACCATAAAAATATAATACAGTTTCATGGGAGGTAGATTTTGAGATTTTTTGTTTGTTTGTTTGTTTGTTAGTTTTTTTTTGGTACCAGACCAGAATATAAGAATACAGTTTTAGCACTTTCTAAGACATTTTAACGTTATCAGTGAATTCAAAAGTCGACTGTTAAATTAAACATTTAAAAAAATTAATTAAATGAACAAGGCACCCATGCAAATGAAAAAAATAATAAATTCTAATAATAAGCATCAACCCATAAGTCAATGGCATTAGTACTGTAGCATGGATTTATGGGGTGAAACATGATGTATTTTTGCTATGCGCAAGTGCAGTAAGCTTGGGTAGGAAAGAATGATACTGGATATAGGATGAACTGAACACAGCCCCCATCAAAACCACCTCTGCTCCAGAAATGACGGAAACCGTCATGAGGGAAATGAGGGAAAAAAATACAATATATTCAATAAAGTAAATTCTAATTCTAGAGTACTTATTGGACTTTATGAACACTTTATGTACTACCAGTCAAAAGTTTGTGCACCCCTTCTAATTCCATGACCTTCCTTGTTTTTTATTTCTTTCTACACTATAAAACGATACTGAAGGCGTTTATCCAAAACACACAATAATCTCCTCTGAACAGTTGATATTGAGATGTTTATCTGCTACTTCTGCTCTGTAAAGCTTCATAACGGCTCTAATCTGAGGTGCTGGTTGAGGTTAAATGGTGATTTCTGAGGTTGGTGACTCTAAATGAACGTCTCCTCTGCAGCAGTAAGTTTTGGTCTCGCTATCCTGGGAAGGTCTTCATGAGAGACAGTTTCATCATGGTGACTGATGGGTTTTACAAACGCACTCGACACACAATACTGTTCTTTGTGAGGACTGTTCCAGAACAGCTGACCTTTCATGTCTTAAAATAAGAACTGATTGTTGTTGTTAATTAATTACCTAATTATGTATCTCAAATACTGTTTCATAATGTAGAAAATAAATCACAAACGTTTAATTTGAAGACTTTTATTATATATAAGCTCCATCACGTTTGTCTAGGAGAAGGGGCGAAAAGTGTTCTCAATTTGAATCTACATCCTGCATCCTGTTTATCTACCTGTATAATTTTTCTCTATAATTTTTCTCACATATAGAAACGATTTATTAAATTCTGCCAAAATCTTTTTTCAGTCTTGTTTACTTAGGAAACAGGGTCAAAGACCGCTTTTAAAGTCTTCTGCTTTAGTGCATATTGAAATAAAAAACGATCTACTCATCAAGACCTTGAAATTATAAAGGTCTATCTGGCAGCTCTGGGATTTTATCATAAAATGCCACAACTTATAATAATAATTCAGTGTTTTTTGTATGTTTTTTTTTGTGATTTCTTGTTTGTTCTATACTTTTCTAAAGGGTTCATTTACAGAGAGAACTTTGCCGAATCTGAAACTCAAGTTAGAAAGTTTCTGTCTTAAGTTTCTGTCTGTTTATGCAAGAAAAGTTGCGTAACTTAGATGCGGTTAGACAGATGCTTAACTTGAATTCTGTAACAGACATCAATAAGAGTAAACTCGTACAGCTCGTTACACATCGGAACAGAGTGGTTTGCTGTGTTTGTATTAATATTGATATCAAATGATAACAATTATATTCAAGTGAATAATGAGCACACAAGGGTTTTTTTGATTGCTTATTCATTGGATTTCTTTGTCAGATGATTGAAGTAAATTTGGAGGTCTTGGATCTCTGAGCTTAATTTAAATCATGTTGGGCAAAAAAGCTTTTTTTTTTTTTTTTTACTTTGGATCTTTATCAGCTGCCGATCACTTCTGCTTTTTCCTCCTCCGTTTAGTTCCTTCTCCAGAGGTCTTCTTTATTTTTACTTATTTCATACTCTCTGTACTAGAGATGAAGCAATCATTTCACAGACACTCCATCCGCTGGCAGTCGCTCCATTTGAATAAATGAGCATGTGTGGACTGTGCATGAGAAATAGATCAACGAATGTTAGCATGATGGCTTGCAGCATGACGGACTCGACCCCCGGGCAGTAAACAAGAAAGCAAGATGAGCACAAGAAGTGATTTATTTTGCACGCATACGGACACAACATACACCAGATCTTTTTAAATGAAGAAAAAGAACGACATGGGGCAAAGGAGCAAACAGTGCAGTCGAACAAGGACATTTATTTGATTTTTTTTTTCAGAAATGTAGAGATCTAAAGAGTTTAAAGCTGAAATTAAGCATTTTTAAACCGGTGTGTGTCATGCTTTTAGTAGACAGTTCCACCCCAAACCACCAGAGGTCCCGCTTACCACCTGGTTATGAGCTTTTTAATTGCGTTCTGAAATCTTGATAAGGCTTTGTCGATTTCTTTGGTATTTTTCAAAGGTACTGAATTTATTACCAATTGAAATCCTTTATTTGTGGTCTTATTTTTATTACAATAACTGACTTTTGGTGCAAAAAATGTTTTTTTTTTGGGGGGGGGGGGGCAAACAAAATTTAAATTAAACTTTTAATATTCACCTGTAAATAGCCATTTATCATGTGATTACTGCTAGTATGAAATAAATCATGCAATAAATGTACTTTGAAACAGTGAATTGAAGTTTAAAGTGGCTCTACTGTATTTGAAAAGAAATTTTGCTCTCCTTTCTTCATTGAGAATGGTCCGATCACATGAGCCCAAATATTTAAAAACAATATAAAACATTATTGATTCGCGAAGAACAAAAGTGGGCGGGTTCGCGGCGCACAGTGCTGCGCCCCAAGGATGATTTGAAAAGATCCAATCAGAGCTCAGCCTCAAGTCACATGCTTTTCAAAAATTTACGTGCCTACAAGGACACTCGTTAGTCCGGCGCCCCGCGTACACGAACACAAATGAACGTAATACAGTTTAGAGTTTTTTTTTGTTGTTTTTGTAAATACATTATATTAAGAAATACAGCAGAATATTGTGACTAAACGACTTTATTTCATTATTAAAATAAATTATTATTATGTGAAATAATTACATGTTAAAGTAGCATTCTTCTCTGCCTAACGTTAAGGGGGGCGGCGCCCCTGCGCCCCGTATTGACCGGCAGTCACTGGGCTGTAGTCTGTTACTGGTAATACGTATTATAAGGGACTTTTAACAATTGGAAAAAGCTTAATGAAACATAATGACGTAAATGTTCAGTCAATGCACCTGTTCAACTGCTTGTTAAAACAAATATCACTTTGCAGCAAATAAACACATTTAGCCACGCAGACGAGGTCAAGACGATCCGCTGAAGTTCAAACCGAGCACCAGTACCTGAGGCATTGTTGCTCAGCCTACCTGAGGCATTGTTGCTGACCACGTCAATCCCTTTATGACCACCGTATAAAGCACCATGTCTCAGATCATCTCCACCTGGATCCTTGAAGATGACAATGAGGTCATTGTACTCAAACGGACCAGATCTCAATCCAATACGGCACCTTTGGCATGATGTGGAACCTGACAGTCTCATCGTGGACGTGCTGCCAACAAATCTGCAGCGATGTTGTCATGTTACTACGAACCAAAATCTCTAAGAAATGTTTCCGGGACGTTGTTGAATCTGTGCCATGAAGATTTAAATGAGGTCTAACGCAATGCTAGGAAGGTGTACCTAATGAAGTGGCCACTGAATATACATAATGCTTGTCGTCATACTATTCCTGCTAATACTACAGTACCCTCCGCATTCATTAATTTCCATTAGTTAAGTATGCGTGAGTGCATTACCGTGTTTTAGCCGAAACGAAGGCTTTGCCAAATTCTTTCCTCTTTTTGACCCCTTGAATCCGTAGCCCCGTGTAAAGCTCTTCCTAGAAGCCTTTTTTCAACAGCCGCAATCGAGAAAATTGCCGATTTAAAAGCACCTGACAGTGTATTTTTAAGTCTTCGGTAATTGCGCAGGTCTGTGTGTGTGTGTGTGTCTCATGCGATGATGGCCGGGAAAGAAAATCCAATGCTAATCTGCGTGTTAGCAATTAAAACTGTCCCAGCATTGGCATTAATGACAGTTTCCAGGAGCTGGATCAATTCGAAATTGAATCGAGTCTCAGGGGTCAATTTGCATTTCTGCGTGATGATGCGTGGGCAAAACTAAAAACTCCTCTCGGCTTACTCTAATTTAAAGTAGCGGATCTATAAAAGGAAATTAAATGACGGGAGGAGGCAGAGTGGAACAGAAGTCTCTCTGAACGGGAATTGCTTTGCATACCAATCAGGTCCATGAAAAAAAAAAAAAAAAAAAAAGCCTTTCATCGTGCGTCACCTTCAATATCGACTCATCAGTGAAATACAGAAATACACAAAACACCTCCTGTTTCATCGACATCTCTTTATCTGCGCGCCGCTTTGTTTTCATTACTCCGCTATTTTACTGTTGGTTTGCAAATCAGGTGCCTGAGCACAAACGTTCGCGCACCGACGTCCGACAGCGGCCGGTTTAAAATACGTCCTCGTTTGTGTCTGTGATTTCAGCTCACCATACCCGCAGATGAGGCTGATATTTTATTCATCGGCACAAATCTTGTCATTAAGTCTAATGCGTTACTTAGCCTTCATTCATTGCTCTCGGCGGGATGCTCGAGATGCTATTAAAATATTTTTTTTTATAATACTTCAAGGCTGAAACGCTGCAAGGAAGTTTGCTTGACCTTCTCTTCTTAATCAACATTGGACCACATGCGGGCATGGCAATTGTGCAAAACTTTTCGTTCTTTTTTTTTTTTTTTTTTGTGCCGGCTTCACTTTCTGTGAAGGTTGTATCTATTTTGAACTATGAATATGTAAATAATGACATAAAGCATCAATAAACAAATGTGTTAACAGATCTCTTGATAGTCAATCTATAACCTTATAAATAAACTGTTAACGTAAAGCTTTGAGTTTATGCTGAATAGTCACTTTTATATTCTTTTTCTTATTCTTAGGGCTAAAATTCTTGCTCTACTTCGTAGAAATAATTATAAGCAATTATATAATAAAAACACATTTATTTTATTGAAAATCAACTTAGTATTAGGTTTAGATTGCATCTGTCTTACACGTCCCCGTGAATGAGCTGTTACTATGGAAACAACAACAAATTAATGCAGAACCTAAACATACCTGTGATTTGCATCTTCAGTACACTGCTAGGGAAGAAAAATTGTATAAAAGTAATCCACAACGTCGATTATAACGATTCAGAATGCTTAACATAGCCGTAAAGTGAAATCCATTTCCTTAGGTATAATATAACAGTAATTATATTGTTCATTAAACAACAGCTAGTTCCGACTGAGTAATCTGATTTGGATGAGAGGCTCCAGACGGTAACAGCACTGGAGTGTTTGACTCGGCGTCCCAGGTGTTGTCCAGTGGTTAATGACACTAACTGTGTGTCTCAGCCTGGGTGCGAGTCGGTCTGTACGGTCCGCAGTACTGAGGAGAGAGCAGCTGCCTGACCACGCCCACATTCACACCCAGTCACAGAAGCACTTTCAGCAACAGCACACATCTGATAACGTTAAACAACACGCTGTGTTCTCAGTTTTAAGTCGCTCCGAATCACCCCCCAATCATCCATGGTGCGCACCAGCTATTCAGCCTGCGTCCGCGATGACTATGACCACATCACAGCTGAACTGATATTCAGTACAACAGCACTCTCTCCTGTGTGATATTGATTCATTATAGAGATGGAACTCACTCACTCACGCATCGCCTATACCACTTTATCCTGTGTACAGGGTCACGAGGGAGGGGGGCCTGGGGCCTGGGCTTTACAAGAAACTTAGGGCATGAGACGAGGTACAACCTGTACAGAACCCAATCCACGACATGGCACATACACACACACTCATTCACACACTATGGGCAACGCCATTTAGGCAAATCTACATGTTTTTGGACTGTGGGAGGAAACCGGAGTACCTGGAAGAGACCCACCCAGCACGGGGAGAACATGCGAACTCCATGCAGACAGACCCCGAGGCGGGAATCAAACCTGGCTGGGAATTGAACCCGGACCCTGGAGGTGCCAGCCGACAGCGCTAACCACTGAGCCACCGTGCTGCCGGAGAAGTGCAGTGCCTGATATACACTGAGCTCAAAACTCATACAGATCGTATCTACCTCTCTCTCCGGGAAACTCTTCCGCTACCTGTACATTGATTTATCCTTCATTTTATGCTTACGTATTCAGAAAAGGCAAAAATCTCCCTTGGAGTAGAAGTAGGAGTTCCTTTCCCAAACTATTTCGAAATATGGAATGCTAGAATGAGTAGGATGAAGTGTTATGAAGATAAATTCCTGCAATCTTTAAACGCTGTAATAAATTATTCTATTTCCTCTTTACACTGATGTTCAATTCGGTCAGGGACTATAAAACCAATCTCCTTGGAAAGCCCATATGCTTCTGTAATATCTTCGTATCATTGCTGTTTCACACAGTATTGCACTTTTAGGTTTTTTTTCTTCATCATCATTAGCGGTGTAAAAAGAGGGGAAATGGGAGCTGGCTAATTAAAAAAGGCAATCTGACTAAGAGTGTGTACGCGATTCTGTGATTTTATTATTAAATATACACTACATAAAATAAATCAGAATTTGCATTCGCTGGAAATAAACAGACCACAGCTAGTCCAGGACGACAACATCGCTGCGCAGGAAACCACCTCGCTGAAGACATGGTGTGTTAAGGTTGGAGTGTGAGAGCACAGAGTCCTGACTCAACTCAACTCCACCAGGGAATGGAACTGGAGACATCCTGAAAACAGTGCCTGAGCTTGGCAATGCGCTTCATATGTAAAGGGAATAAGCCTGGAATGAGTTTTTAACCAGATCTGAGTGTGTTAATGCTGCGTGGAAAATATTCTGGTCAGTCCCTCGTCTCAGGTTCATGTCTGGAACTGGGAAAAAAAAAAAAAAACAACGACAAAACAAACATATAATTAAGGCTTATTCCACCAGGAGTCAGCTGTCATAAAGTCTGATCTACTCAATTTAATTGTCAAGATAAGACGACAACAATTTCCAGGAAACTTATTGCATAGGCTGCTTTCACACTTGCCACTTTCTTCTTTTTTTTTTTCTTTTTTTTTCCTGCCAGTGTGTGCTTTACATCAGCGTTTATACTCCCGAGAATTGGCTGCTTTTAAAAAGTGCACTTCGGTCTGTTTGGACTGTTTTGTTCACAACGCTGCTCCCGGTGCTATTATATTCTTGGGTTAAAAGAAAAGGTTCAGAAAAGTCCAAGTGATGTTAAGTGCTTTTTTTTTCTATTTCTTTCTTTCTTTTTTTGTTTAACCTTCGGACCAATCAGACTGCAAGTCAAATTTTGAATCGAAAAAATGCTATTTTTATATGCCAACACTGTGTGTCACCATAATGTCCCACTTTAAAGGTCCTCCTGTATTTTAGGTTTTTTTTTTTTCCTAACAAGACAATGCAGGTTTCAGTGCTTCTGCAATGTATATGATATAAATGTGTGTTTATTTAAATGAGCTACTGCTGAGCCACAGTTCGCTTTAGAGAACGGTCGACCTGAGCAACTCGCCAGATGAGAAACTGAGTTTTCTTCACATATGATGTCACATCAGGGAAAAATGGAATTGGCTTGTTTAAAGCCTAGCCGATATAAGATATATATAATGCAGGGATTTTTATTTTTTATTTTTATGCACATAATGAAGATCGGTCTGAATGTCTAAAAACGACTAAAACGTAAATTTTGCATAATAGGTCACCTTTAACTGTCATACAAGCAGCTCAAATTCTTTAAATTTTCTGCCTCTAAAACTAGAAACCAGGCCAAACAACCTCCTCATCCTAAGATTACAGCGACCTCCTTATTTTTTATATCTGCAGTTGCTGGCTAGTTAGTGAGCTGATTCTATCTAGGACTAGAAATCTTCTAATTTTGCCTCAAAACAAAATACACAGCTGTTATTACGGCATCATGGCGTTATTATAGGATTTTATCGCTTACAAATATCCATAACCTTATCACAACTGTGTAATAACTGTTTTAGTTGTACCATACACATTGTTGCACTGTTCCAACCACCCTTCGTGACGTCGCCCATGAGCCACCTAAACCCAAGTTAATCCATAAATGGGCAAAAGGGTCAAACTAACAGTGCCTGGCTATTGGATGAAACACATCTAGTTTTGGCTGCTAAAATGATATAGTGGCTAACATTTAATTTATACTCTAGCATTACTTTGCATTTGATTGAGCTCTTTTATCCATACCCCCGTCATCCCGTATCAACTCCTACATTTCTTCTTGTAAGTTAAACCACAATAATTCCATTTAGCTGGTTAGCTTAAATTCTGTAGCCGTTTGAACAGCCACGCCCCAAATTGGGCACAGATTTTATTAAAGAATTAAAATCACCTCCAATTCCCGGCCAGACTCGATCCCCGTCTCTGTGTGCATGGAGTTTGCATGTTCCCCCAGTGCTTGGTGGGTTTCCTCCTGGTTCTCCGGTTTCCTCCCACAGTCCAAAGACATGCAAGTTAGGCTAATTGGCGTTCGCAAATTGTCTGTGGTGTGTGAATGAGTGTGTGTACAGTATGTGTGCGTTCCCTTGCGATGGATTGGCACCCTGTCCACGTACCCTGTCTCCTTGGATAGGCCACCTGCGATCCTGAATCCAGGATACAGTTGTATAAACGATGAGTGAGTAAAATTCACCCCTATGCATTTGTCATGAATGGGCAATCCATGGTAGCCATGGAAACCAAAACCTTTTTTATCTTTTCCCAGGCTGCAAACTTTTTTGGACATTTTAACATGCGACTCTGTGGGGATTGACTTCACTTCTGAAGCCAGCCTAGTGGTCGCTCAAGGAACTGCGCATCACTTATTACGTTGACAGACAAAATGAAGAAAGCAGGCGTTATGACGTTTGAAGCCTGGAGTCTTCCTAACACGCCTTAACATTCGTGCAGGGTTCGTGTAGCCTTATGGGCACTGCTCTTAATAAATAATGTAACTAGTGTGTATTGTTTCGCTTGTTCATTCTCACAAAGCTAATATAGATCGTATTTTATCTCGGAACAGGATTAAAGCTGTGCGCCATCGTGATCTCGATTGTGCCGCATGTCTGCGAGCTGTTTTCTGTATGACTTTATAATCTCTGCCCATTACGCGTAATGCGTCGATTAGCAAATGCGAGATGAGCTCCGCTCGCAGTGTGAGGTTTGCGCTAGCCCCAGTACAGTTTCCACCTCATCCTCCGAGCGCGTCGTAAACACACCCGGCTCCCCGCCGTAATTACAGCTGTTGTCAGGGCGGTGTGGGATGTTGTACATAAAACTGTCAAGTTAAGAAATTAAAGTGCGGCAAAGCATTTACTCTCATCATTTCGAATGCATTAATACAAATTACGCTGCGAGATGAAACATGCATTTAGTGAGGCAGAGAAAGACGGAGCTACAGAATGGATGGCACAATGCACACACCGCATGAAAGATATCGCCCGGCTGAGAGCGAGAACGCAAAATAAGTCACCTGTGTTGGTGTTCTGCGGAGGCCCGTGTCATGTTTACTGCACGCCGAAGAGACTCCAATCTAGTTTCTTTATTGTGCTGCTGAAATGCGGTGAAGAGTTCGAGGTAAACAGTACATAGAGTGGGGATTGGGTTCTCCGAAGAATCTACAGGGTGTCGCAAACGTCTCTGTACATACTGCAGAGGGAATGAATATAATTAAGCAGTCGTGTGCATAACACCAGGTGCGTCAACATGCATTCAACATGAGCCGTGACGAGTGTGCGTGTGTGTGTGTGTGTGTGTGTGTGTGTGTGTGTGTGTGTGTGTGTGTGTGTGTGTGTGTGTGAGTGTGTGTGTGTGCGTGTGTGTGTGTGTGTGTGCGTGTTTGTGTGTGCGTGTTTGTGGATTTGTGTGTGTGTGTGTGTGTGTGTGTGTGTGTGTGTGTGTGTGTGTGTGTGTGTGTGTGTGTGTGTGTGTGTGTGTGTGTGTGCAAAGAAATAGCAATCATGTGAAGGACACTTTGGTAAGAAAGATATGTTTAGCTTCAAATAAATTTCTATTTCCCCTGTATATGGAGACTTTGGTGGCAGCCTGTACTGATAAAAAGTGGAACAGAAGAACAAGAAAGAACAACAATGACTCTTTCTTTTCCACAATATTAAATGCAACTCTGATATTTGTGAAAAAATTATTTGAGGGATGTACAGTAAGATGAGTAATAGAACACGGTTTGAGGAATTTTTGTCTGTCTGTTTGTTTGTGCGCGCATCACGTAAAAACTACTGAATGAATTGTAATGGGGTTTTAACAGGTGTCTCTGGCTGAGCTGGAGGTGACATATAGGCTTCTTCAGTTCACGGAAGAAAAGATGTGCAAATTTGAAACTTTAATGGAAAACGACCTTATATCATGAAAAAATCAACCTTGAAAAAATTATTAGTTTATCTCAAAATAAAAACCTGCTTATGAGTGCGCAATTCAAATCTACCTAATAAACGCAATCTGACCCCTTCATTTTCTTGCGCGTTACGTTAACACGTAAAAATTTTAGTTCACTGCAAAATTCAACAGATGGCGCTGTAATTTTTTTTAAACGCACTTATGATTATTATCAATTAAATTGCACGCAAACAAAGTTGCGGGTGCAGCAAGTATGTAAATATACTGTATATATATATATATATATATATATATATATATATATATATATATATATATATATATAAGTGGTCCTTGAGGCATGAATTGGCCACTATAGGGTCAGTACATTAACTCCACTGAAAGTCTTTGGGATGTGATAGAACTTTTGGACTTTACAGAGTGCTTCGACTCTCCCATCATCAATACAAGAGCTCAAACTAAAATTAATAAAACTTAAGTAAACAATGCCAAAGCAAAATGCACTGTAAACACTGTACACAGTCCAATGAAATGTGAAAGTGTTCAACTTCCTTTTGCCCAGGCAAATGTAAGAGCAATAATCCAAGTTCTATACACTTTGATCAATTTCAAGCTTAAAGTTGGTTTATTCTAGTTTAGCTTACAATCTACAATAAACTTGAAAATAAGCAAACATTTCTGACAATGGAGTTTTATGGAGTATATTATGGAAAATTATATACAAATCGGCCTAGAAATCTTATATAACTAACAAAAAAAATTGAAAAATATATTTTGCAATTTTTAAGTATTTTGCTTGCTATTATTTTTGCAGTGTTAAATAAAAATTTTAAAAAGTCTTTCCAGGACTTTCCTGACAAATTTATCATCTTGACATCTGTATCATGTTTCTATTAAATAAAACATTGTATGTTCATGTACGTCAAACGGATTTGTTGTCCTGTCA